>OU015492.1:179566296-179581296 GCA_907164885.2 Dolomedes plantarius | reverse complement strand
AAAAATTTATTTCGCTCCCAATTTTTGGTTCAGATTCTAATTGTTCATGTATTTCTTCCATTTCCTGCCTTTTCAAGTACGAAAAAAATCCTGTTCTGCTTTAAAGTTCCCAATATATTTTCTGTGACGGTGAGTCGACGCGGTACAACATTTTCTTAGTGTCTCAGAAATTTTACATTCAGTAAAGCAAATGCAAGCTAAAAAACCTCATGCATTTTTGAGCTTTCATACGCTTTTACGTTACCTATTAAGCTTACTTTTACATTAAATTCGTTATTGTTATTAAGATGTGGGTCAAAACTTTCCATAACACAAAAATTAAAAAAATTCATTCACTTCAGAAACATATTACAAACGTACAAAAACTTTTATTTTGGCAATTTCTGATAAGAATACACAGTGCATATAATGTTTTCCAAAAGCACAATGAAAAAAAAAGTAATGATTTGCAGTTAGTAAAAGCTTTTTCAAAGAGTCTTTCGTGAAAAGAAACTGGTCTTCGAGCGATCACAGATAATTCATTGAGGTAGTCCTTTGTGAAATGTTTCACTCAGTTCAACAGATAAACTTCCTTTTCGATTTGACGTGCCTATGAAATATTACTTCAGCCCTTTAGCCGTTTCTTTTTTCAGGAATGAACGTTGCCCGGGGAGTACCACTTGGAGGCAGGCTGTTTAACACTCCCCTTTACAGCGAGACCATCCGCGCAGCACGATGGTGGTGTGCTGGCGTGTTTCTCGCCTTTTTGATGGTGTGGAGAGGCACGATATGTATGAGCCTGATGTTGTTGGCTCTGGGAGAGGCAAGCATGTATGAGCCTGATGTTGTTGGCTTTGATGGAGAGGAGAAGCAAATGAGCCCGATGTTGTCGGCTCTTGTAGAGAAGAGGATGATTTCAGCCAGGTGTTGTCGGCTGTGGTGGAGCGAAAGATTTGAGCCTGATGGTGACGGCTCTTGTGGAGAAGAGGATAGCTTCAGCCTGGTGTTGTCGGCTGTGGTGGAGAGAAAGATTTGAGCCTGATGTTTACAGCTCTTGTGTAGAAGAGGATGGCTTCAGAGTGGTGCCGGAGAAACAGATAGTAAGTGAAAGACATGTGAAATTGATGATTTCGAATTGCTGGATAATAAAACTGACCGAAGGGAGCGATGAGCAAAAACATCATAAACCAGAAATTGTACTGAGATGCAAAGTTTGGAAACGGACAGTGATTTATTACACGCTAAAAAAAATGCTGTTTCAAATTTTCGTTTTTTTTTTTTTATAAATGTCTTCAGAAATTTTGTCTATTTACTTAAATTTTGTTAGTTCTTAATTCCAGACGAAATACAGCCGAAAATGAGACGCTTGATTCGTCTCTTAAACCGAAGTCGGAATCTTAGTTCTTTTTCAGATTTCATTTCCTTTTCCTCGGTTTGGAGGTTGCTACAAGGATCCGAGGTCCCCGCAGCGTCTTCGGTCTGGATATAGTCAAGACAGTCGGTTAAGAACCGGTTCATGAGCTTGTACCGACGCTTAGGAAGTTTAAGAGGCTTTTTTGGAGGTTTTCGTGGAGGTTTCGGAGGTCTGGCCATGAAATATTCGTCGTTAGAACTTTGTGTGGCAGTTTCGTAACAAAGATCGGACTCATCTTCAGCAATATCCTGGCCAGCCTCCTTTACAATATTGTCTTTCCTTTTCTTTTCTGCGATAAAAGCATACAGACGGAAGATTGCAATTCCTGCAAGCAAAAACCAATATGCGTCCCACATAGCATACAAGAACACAGACGTTATAAGAAATAGCATGGCGAATGATGTATTTGTGAACAATTGAGAATAAATCAAAATAAACGCCAAAAATATAGTAAAAATTGATAGCACTGTCGTATAAAACAGCATAAAATTCAACGAGATTTTAGACGCTTAAACCGTCACAAATGAGCGCTCAGTTTAAAATGGCGGCGTTAGAAAACGTCTGTTGCGTAGCAGTTCTGTTGTAACAATGTAAAATACTGTTGATGATTAACAAAGCTAAGAAATGCTTAGTGTTAACCCAACAATGGGAAAACACAGTATCTGCTACAGTGCTTTCGGTACTCTGTTTATTTTAGGCTATTAATAAAATTTTGTTTTTGAATATTGTGGCAGCATGGTCATTCTTAAATCCTTACTGCTTTAAAGGTCTGATCACATAGAATCTGTCAGCGTCAAGGCGTTGAAATAATTTTAACCAATCGCATATCTTAACAATTTCGCGGCTAATCGTTTGGAGGTTTGCGATTGGTTAAAAATATTTCAACGCGAGTAACGCTGACGCTGACGGATTCTATGTGAACAGGCCCTTAGAGAGAATGCGTCTATAAATTATGTTTGACAACTAAAACTACTTGGTTGGATTTTTTCCCGCGTAAAGCTTCCACGTAGAGTTTGAGTCGCACATGATGGGTAATGTACAGAAAACCCTATTAGAACTCCCCCCCCCCCCACCACCACCACAACTCTAACTTTTACTGAGATAGTGATCTTGTTTATCAGCTTTTGCAAAGCGTATTGGATAGAAAGTGCATTTAAAATGGAAAGTTACGAGAAATCGTTGTTTGCTTTTCCACATTGGCATTTTAAAACAAAATCCAATGAAAGCAAACTTGCAGAAACATTTAAACGATCTGTTCTCTTTAAATGACACCCCATCCTGCTTTTTTCTCGGATTTTAAAGAAAACTGGTTTTTATCCGTTGATCTAATCTTTCCTTTTTTTACCCGTGTTTCTATTGATTTCTAGTGCTTGACTGGAATCTGGATGTACAAACTTCATACAGAGGTTTTTGCTTTTTATCTTCAGCACCTTTTCACACGACTTTATCACTTTTGTATTATATCATTGATTTTACGATATTTATATTTTAGATTTCTTTTACACATTTTTATGACTATCATTTTGTTATCATCTTCCCTCACTGTTGTTATCATCTTTGTATATCATTAGTTTTATCACCTTTATGCGTCTTTTAATCATCGTTGGAATCTACCACCTTTTTATTTAAATAATTATTCTGCTGTTGTTTTGCATTTGGCACATCTTGTCCTTTCTGGAACTTACGCATTTAAGTATAAAATCTAAATCTTTGGTGAATGAATCGCTATATTTTTGGTCCCCTGAATAATCACAATAGAAAGTATCTTCCATGCTTCTTTCATTTTATCATCATACCTGATTAAAAAGTCTTAGGTTAATCCTTTTGTCCTTTTTGCTGGATTAGAGAATTGTTTGACTCGGTTTACACGGTTTCGCTTTTACATTGTTTCTAAATTTTATAAATAAAAAAATTGATGTATTATTTGATTGAGTGTTTTACATTGAACGCACTCATTAATTATTTGCACAGACGTCACAAGTGCATTGCATTGCGTATAGCACTGTGTCATTAAAGTAGATTTTTTTTCATTTCCATACTGTCATTACTAGTTCCGTTCTACACGAGGTAAGATGCTAATTTTTGAAATAAATATGTAAATAAATAATTTATCATTGCATATTACTTAAATTGCTTTGTCTTCACTTCGGATAAACTCTTTGTATTTTTACACTGTTATTATAAACACAACTACGGCTTGCACATATCCCCTTGTTTAATATGAATACTGTGTCATGTTTTACACGGTTCTGATTTACACGATTTGTCGTGGAACGCATCAATCGTGTAAAACGAGGGATAAGTGTATATCCTTTCATCTCCAGTCAATTGCTGTGACTTCAGAGATTGAAAATCATACACAATACACTCTCTTCAAATGTGCCTCAGTCGCGCGTGAGAGCAAACAGGTACTGTTGATAAAAATTATTCACAGTTTGACTCAAGCAAAACGTGCTTTCAGTAAGAAAATTCATTTTTCCTGTTTTCCGAGCTAGTGTAGATAGGTATAAACATAACTGAGCCGAGCTCAAAACCGTGAATATGTATTTAAGCTTTATTTTCAAATGAAGAGCTGCTCGATTTAATACTGACGTTGCTCTGGCAGCTACATTGGCAGAGGAAGGTAATTCGCACAATTCTTCAAATCTGGTATTAAATTCTTCCAGTAAGGTATCAAAATGTTTGGCAAACTGATAGTTGGTAGAATTTCCATCGTAATAATTTTCTATCACCATTTTTAAATTTGGAAAATGTGATAAATTATCTTTCTCCATATGCATTCTCCAGAGAGCCAATTTAGCTTTAAATGCATTTATCGTACTTGTCATAGAAGCAATATGATGATTTCTACCCTATAGTTTCATATTTATTTCCTTCAATTTTACAGTTACATCAGTTAGAAAGCCTAGCTCAATCAACCAAGGTTTTATTTCTAATTCTAAACAAATTTTATTCCCGGATAATAGAAATTCTTTCACCTGTGGTAATAAATTTAAAAACCGCTCAAATACTTTTCCTCTACTGATCTCTCTCAATCAAATATCTAAAATCAAACAACAAAAATATCTGAAATCAAATTTCTAATATCAAATACCTAAAATTTAGATATTTGAACGGCGGGCACTTTAAAACTGTTTGCGGGCACCTTGGGGCCCGCGGACACCTTGTTGCCGACCCCTGATCTAGGGTCTAGGGTCAGCTCCCAGCTTCTTGACTCGCCTCCATCCGTCTTCAATTTTTCGCACCCTCCGCCACGGAGTCGATGCTACGTTTCTTCACTTTGGACTCCGCGCGGAAGTAAGGAGTTCCACCGCGCGCCGTTAATCTCGGACAAGGAAAACGTTGAAATAATGAAATAGCCGAAGGAATCTTTTCTTCGACTCTTCGTTGATGTTTTTATCTTCTTACTTCATGTCAACATTGCTGGTTTCTTATTTCATTATTTCCTCCTTGAAAACACCGTCATCTACGAATCACTGTATTCAACCGCGCAGGGAGCGTCCTCGTATTCGGCCAAACTCATCAACATTCCAACGTCCCAATCGGGGAGAGTGTCCGCGACAAGTCGCCCCCGGATGTCTCGATTTACAATCAGCAAAGGGGGATTTGTCTCAAAGGAAAGACTAACTTTAAAGAAAAACTTAAAAGACACACACTTTATTTTTGCATTCATTCATTAAATAAAAACCAAAAAATTCACCAGCCAAAAATACGCACCAGCCATCTCACAATTATTTCAAAATAAGGCTTATTAACTTATCAATATTTTAACAATAAGGTATAACATGTGATGATCTCCTTCAATTTAATTCTTCATAATGTCAAAACAATTCGAGAAACTTGCGCACGCTTCTCCAAATGCGATGACATTGATCAAATAAATGAATATTTGATCACCACAAGTTTAACCATCAAATATATTTAGCAGAGGCTTAATAAATTGATTTAAAACAAAGCACAACCGTTACTAAAATTTAATTGTTTAGTTTTATATTAATGATTCGAATTTACTGTAATTTATCATCACCACAACACGAGCTCACGTTCCATTTTCCTTTTACCGCCCTGATTCTTCTGTCAGTATCATTTTAAGTTAATTTTCGTCTGAACTTCTATTTTCATCGCAATTTTGGTTGCCGGGCGTGACACGTTGTCGATTTAATTTAAATGACAAACGTTAGCAAAAGATGTGGCCCTGCTTTTGGAATCCAACCAGTGAATCTGTTCCTGTGACCTCCGGTTGCAGATATTTGACAAGAGCGATTTCAAGTACGGGGCTAAAGAGCATAACTGATTAAGATGAATTTGTTTTCTTTGGTGGTTGTAGATGATTCTTCGCTGCCCGTTTAGTGATACTTAAAGACTGTACCCATTAGAATGAATACAGAGACAAAGTTACGGGCCAGTGAAGTTTTTATTTCTTTTGTTGTGATGACCAAGTCATGGATATAGTCAGAAGCTACGAACTATATAAGGAATTATGAAATAAAGCAAATTTGAGCTTCGAAATTCAACTGTTTTATATCCTCGTCTATATAGAAGGAATCCCTTGATTACTTCAAAGCATATTGGCCAAAATTCTTCAAAATCATTCTTCAATTCTTGGAAACTGTAATACTATTAATTTTTTTTGTTACTTCTCTTTAAATTCAAGTGAAAAGCCTCATAAGCCACAGATAAAAGTGGTTTTAGCCGAATTGAGATATAACTTAGAAGTCTATTTTTTCCCCATTTTAAACTGAGGTACATATAGTTTTGAATTACCTGGACCGAAAAGGAGAATTCGGGGAAACAATATTTTTATTTGTTATTTCATATCTAAGAATTAGACTTCATTTTTATGTTTTATCAGAAAACATTTTATTTCTCAATGTAGTTGAAAGGGAAAATATGAAGTTGTAATTATATCTTTTCATCTGAAAAATAGTTTCTGATTGAATCACATTCATTGTTTTTTTTATTTGCTGTCTTTTCCAGTGATATGATTTTGATTAAATCAATAAAACATATTGACGCGAGATTTTGCCCCGGTTCGTTTTTGATTTCCAAGGAAATGAGGGATTTAGGTTTAGTATTTTAGATCATAATTATTAATGTAATTGATATATCCATTGGAAGAGAAGTTGAAACGTAATTTGGTGCATTAATGAAAGCTTTTATGTCAAACTTCAAACAATTAATTTTCCCCAGCGGATTATTAAATTTCTTTAGGATGTTTTTAAATGAACACTTGAGGATATATTTCAAGAGATGAAAATCATTAAATACCATGTCTGAAAATAAATCGCATTTATTAAAAAAATCGACGAATGAATAAAATATTAACTGAATTAATGTAAAAGATAGAACACAAATTTTCAGTTAGTATTTATGATTAAAATTAATGATCAAATGAACTAGTGGTAATAAAAAAAGATAAGCCGTTTGAAGTAAATTTATATATATCTTAGATTTTCTGCAGGGAATATTCGTTCGAGACATTCTGGGGGGGGGGGGGCTGTCTAGAATAGTTTAGACTCAATGTGAGAGTTATTTTGAGGCTTTTAATTATATAGACTTTAGACTACGTTTGGAAACCTTAGGTATTCAATGAAGTTCACCCAGTTCTGTAATGATCACTAAAAATAATTTTTTTAATTTGTTTAAAGCGCAATTATTAAAGACGAAAATATTATCATATCTTTTGATTAAAATGAAAAAATATATTTTAAAGCTAAAAAATAGGGTGTAAAATCATTAATGATATTAATTAATACTGTTTGTTTCAAGTTAAATAATTAAAGATGAAAACACAGTAGACCCCCCTCTTCCCCTACATTCATTGATTTAACTCTCAGGTTTTTTTTATTTTTGTTCGTTAGTTAGCAATCAGTTACTTAAAATAAATATTTTTGTTCAGAATTTCAGCCTATTTCCTTGATAAGAATCCTTTAAGTTCAAGAAACACAGTACTTCACTTCACTGTATTGTACTAAATGGAACTGTGATTAGTAAAATGCATTTTGAATATTGTACATGCATTTTGTCACATTGCACTGTACTGTATCGCCACTCGTTGACCCCGTGTTTGTTTAGATTATATTATAAATTTTTGAATTTAAAATTAAAAAAAACACATTATGGCAACAATGTATATTGTTTTTCTTTTCTTTTATGAAAAATAATAATTTTAGAAACAATAATTACAAAATAAAAAGAACTTTTTATATACCATGTTTTTAAATTTTCTGTTGAATCATATAAACTTGACAATTCTATGTATTAATAAATACTTAAAAAATTTTTTTTTGATGAATTATCCCATCAACTTGAAAGAAAATGAAGTTAATTGGATGTTAACTTGGGTTTAACTTTTCGTTCCCGTCCCGGTCGATAGATGGCTGAACCAGTCTACAAAACAAAATTAACTGAAAATGAATGAAATTCTGCTTAAAGATGGCTAAAAGTATTAAAATAATGCATTGTCATCGTGTTCTGAGTTATTCTAAAAGTTTCAAATGTCTAGCTAGTCGGGAAGTTAATTAAAAATCGATTGCAAGATTTGTACTGGAGAAACAAACACACACACACACACAAACAAACAAGAAAGCGAGTTAATAAAAACATGGTAATAAAAATCACGAGTCATACAATTTATCATTTTTGATTCAAGTAAAAATTATCGCTGACAAAAATATTGTCATACCGTTTAGGGCCTGTTCACATAGGAGTCCGTTGCGTTACGTTAAGGAAAAGATGACGTTGAGACGAAAATAAACCAATCATATGCCTCCAAACGATTAGCAATGAAATTTTTAACGCCTACGATTGGTTTATTTTCGTCTCAACGTCATCTTTTCCTTAACGCAACGCAACGGACTCCTATGTGAACAGACCCTTAATTGAACAAGAAAACTCGTTTGACTTACTTACACATCAGGAGTGGTATTAATTCATATAACTTATTTCAGGTGGAATCGTCAGGTGGAAAATATTGTTACTCTGTCGGTTCAATGAAAACGGTACTTTTCCGTTAGCGGGACCCCCACGCAAAAAACCTGCCAAATCTGACGTCAGTTATCGCCAATCATAAATGCTGTCTCTAAATGGAACATTGAAAAAAAAATAAGACTTTCGTAAACAATAATTTTATTACATCCCGCTAATGGAACAGTACCAAAAACATTAATGGCCGCGATAGAAGAAAACATCGCAGATGGAAGTACCATCTCTTCAGATTGTTGGAAAGGCTACAAAACTGACGAATTGCAAGCTACTGGATTTGAACACTTCACCGTAAATCACAGTTATAATTTTCTTGACCCTGTAACTTGATTTCACATCCGAGGTTGTGGGGCAGGGCGAAATGGTGCAATAAACGGCAACGGGGAACTGCTCGCCTACATTTAGATTCATATCTGATCGAGTTTAAGTGGCGACGTTTGCGTCCTAACACGAACATACTTTCAGCAATACTAAAAGATATTTACATTTTAATGCCTTCTTTTAAAATTGATCTAATATTTCTTTAGTATCTTTTTTATTTCAATACTAGCGGCCCGTCCCGACTTTGTCCGGGTTGAACAAAATATTATACCAATAAATTTCCAGTTGATAGCCAATAAATTGTAAATCTTTTTTTACCTTAAATGTCCAATACAAAGCGTAGTTCCAAATGTAGTTTGGATGTAGTTAATAATTAAAATTAATTTTTTAAAAGAAAGAGGCGTGCCGGAGAACAGCTAGATTCGAACCGCTAACGTCAGAACAGAAGCCCACCGCGATAGCACTAAGCTAAGGATCGTTGAATTCTTCGGCCCAAAAAGCGGTAGAGGACAGTAGCGGTAACAATGGAGATTGTTAGGATTAAGCCCCTAATTTTATTTCTACTGATCAGATATACGTAATATATAGCCTATGTCCATCTGGAACAATGTATCTTTCAAACAGTGAAAGAATTTTTCAAATAGGTGCAGTGGTTCTGGAGATTACCCTCCACATACAAAATCGCTCTCTCTTTATATATAAGTATAGATTTTCTTCTTCGCTATTTTATAATTGTTTACGAAAGTCTTTTATTTTTTTCAATGGTCAATTTAGCGACAGCATTTATGATTGGAGACAACTGGTGTCCTCCAACAGTATAGCGCCAACATTTTATTTTGGCAACAATTGTGGCCCCGCTAACGGAATAGTACCATGAAAACATTTAATGTGCGTGCGTGTGGTCTCCAGACGAATCTATCGTACTTACAGTCATGAACTTCGGCACACAGGTAGTGCAGACGATGAGTACGTGCACCTCGAAGCCCGAATTTTAAATTTTATTACCGTTAATTTTTAATTAATAAAAAACCAACAAATTTTGAAGGGTGAATCCAGAAATGTAAGAGACTCACAACTCTCAAGTTAGCTATGTTGGGCTTACTGAACAGCGAGAAGCAAAAACGATAGAAAAATAAATACAATCAAAAAGCTTCAAGTCATATAATATTAAACCCGAATAATAAATGAAAATAATAATCTTTCAAGTCAGATTTTATACTAAAACATTTATATTTTAAGACATTTCGAAGAATTACCGTTGATTTTTTGAAGAATTACCGTTCTCAGATTGTAAACAAACGTTCTTTGTTGCCATTTTCATTTTAGAAGTTCATTCCAAAACACAATTTGGCATTTTTCGTTTTCAGCTTTTAGTGGTTTATTATAAATGTATATATATTTTTCATTTATACTGTTATTTATTCTAGGTTATTTTAGCTGTGTTTAGTTTTTATTTATACTGTGTTTCCTTTTCTTTAACTTTGCACTTTTGATTTTAATCTCAGTTTTAAGGCAAATTTTTTCAGTAATTTATTTTGTTTTTGTATTTGTATAATTTTAAAACATACTTTTCATTTCATTTTTTTGTAATTTTGTTCTCTTGATTTTAATCTTAGTTTTATTTCAGGGTCTTTCATTTATAGTTCTGATATAAATTGTGTTTAGTTTTTATTTATACTGTGTTTCCTTTCCTGTAATTTGCACTTTTGACTTTAATCTCAGTTTTAAGGTAAACTTTTTCAGTAATTTATTTTGTTTTTGTATTTCTATAATTTTAAAGCATACTTCTCATTTCATTTTCCGTAATTTTGCACTTTTGATTTTAATCTCAATTTTATTTTAGGGTCTTTCTTTCACATTTTTTTTACTATGTAATTTATACTGTGTTTAGTTTTTAAATTGATTTTGGTTAACAAACAAACATTCTTAAAATCCCGGGCAACGCCAGCTCGCCGGGGGGGGGGGGGAGAATTTTTTCCTCTGCTTGCGACTGTTTGCAGGACATGGGATGCGTAACCACAAAATTTAAATACCTTTATTAGCTGTTTTTTAGTGTTTCCATTCTCTGACAATGATTGCTGAAGGCAGCGGGTCCCTAAACCGACCGGGTAAGTTATAAATTATGAGTGGGAATTTTGGTAAAAGTAAAGAAGCGGGTCCTCCTTGCCGTAGTTTGGCGAGGTTTTTAAAATTTGACAAAATCACACTCTAATGGCAGCATAGCGAACAACAAAATTACGAGTATACGTATACAGAATATACAGTCAGTTTTAGGCAACTTAAATAACATAAATATTTCAGAATAAATCCTAAATAGCATTCTTTCCTCATAATAAAAGAACAGGGAGGAAAGTCTAATATTGTGTGCCGAGGCAGCCATCTTGAATTTTACCGCGTTTGGCGCGCTTTGTTGGATTCTCTTTGCGATAATTAGTGCGTTAAGGAAATTCTAGTTTAAGAGAAAACTTATTAACATCAGTTTCATAACAAAGCTTTTACTACTTTGCGCTAAAAATTGATTTGAAATCTTATAAAATAGGATGTTGCTTCAGTGATAAAATCGCGTTTTCTTTTATTCGAAATTTCTAAGGTACCAAGAGGTATTAATTTCCACAGAATTCGATACTCTCCGTCAAATATTAAAAGTTCTACAGCATAAAAAGGCAAGAACTAAAATAGATGGCTCTTGCAGATGCTTTCTCTGCCTCGCGTTACATTCACTGTCATATGCGGGACAAAATATACCTGATGAACAACTGGAAGCCTTTTATGGCATGTCTTTTGTGTCATCGGAAGATTAATAATTTTAGTCAGGAAAAAGCACCATCGCGAGAAAGAAACAAAAGAGCAGGAAAGTTTCTACGTTAATTTATTTTTTGCGTATAGACCACAGATTTTATGTCAAAAAGTTTTGAATGACTACTTTTGTTATGAACAGTAAGTATAAAAAATTAAAATGCGCATATTTTAATGTAGAAACATTGTGGTAAACACCAGACTGCATCTAAATATCGAGTAGCGACTGAAAAATTGTCAGGTTTTGTTAGTCCTCTCTTTTAAGTGCTGTGCAGATGATGCAACAGTTGTGGCAGTAACTGAAATCGCAATATTTTTATCATGTTTTTATTAACTTGCTTTCTTGTTTGTTTGTGTGTTTGTCCCTTACAAATCTTGCAATCGATTTTTAACTAACTTCCCGACTAGCTAGACATATGAAACTTTTAGAATAGCTCAGAACACGATGACAAAGCATTTTTTTAATACTTTTAGCCATCTGTAAGCAGAATTAAATTAATTTTCAGTTATTTTCAGTTAATTTTGTTCTGTAGACTGGTGCAGCCATCTATCGACCGGAACGGGAACGAAAAGTTAAATACAAGTTAACTTCGAATTAACTTTATCTTCTTTCAAGTTGATGGGATAATTTATCAAAACAATTTTTAAAAAGTATTTATGAATACATAGAATTGTCAAGTTAATATGATTCAACAGAAAATTTAAAAACATGGTACATAAAAAGTTCTTTTTATCTTGTAATTATTAAATTCGAGTCTATATGTGATTTTAAGGGCTTGGGAGAGGGAGGTGCGTGTTACTTCAGGAGGTGTGTTGATTCGACAATAACACGGCGACCACAGCTTATCCGCTTTGTAGAACCTGTAGCCGCTTAGCAACACCTGCATACCCAGCCAGTGGTTATGCAACAGTTCGTGCTGTTGTTTATGGCAAAATGGCTTCCATAGCCAAAGACCTGCCGAAACCAAACTTTGTTTTTATGTAATTTTTTCCTTTAATGATTATAAAAATTATCTGCCATACATTTAAACATAAGTTTGTACTTACTTTCACAAAATAAAGACTTCAAACTGAAGTGAAAAAATTTAGTTTTGATCATCAAATCAAGACTTTCTTTTCTATTTAACTATGGCTTCTTCTTGCTTTCATTAAAAATGGCTGTTATGATTTGAAACAGTGTTGTCACTCACTCCAATAAGTAAAAATGCTGTAAAATAATAATTATTTAAATAAAGCATGGTGGCCCTAGGTACACGATGGCCCTAGGTACAAGAGTTGCCCCTACTCTTGATAAGTCATTAACCAGAGGGTTGGCGTACATGTGATAAATATGTTACGATTCCATAAAATCATGATTAAAGAGGAACAGCAATGAGCAATACTAGCTGAGGTGAAATAAAATATATGACTTACAATCAAAATGGTAGGTTATTGAGGGTTTCCTAGTTTCTCATTTTCAGCATAATTTATATTACCATGTTTTTATTAACTCTCTTTCTTGTTTGTTTGTTTGGGTGTGTATATGTGTGTGTGTGTATGTGTGTGTGTGTGGGTGTTTGTTTGTCCAGTACAAATCTTGCAATCGATTTTTACCTAACTTTCCGACTAGCTAGGCATTTGAAACTTTTAGATTAGCTCAGAACACGATGACAATGCATTCTTTTAATACTTTTAACCGAAAAAATCCTCAAGGTGGCGCTTCGATCGAATTTAATGCTTGCACTTTTGCGTAACGGCGTTTGACGATTTTGAAAGCAGAATACATGTGAATTTAGTTTGTTTACAAAAATATTGTTTGAAAAATTAAAAAAATTATAATAGTTAGCCATTTTTAAAGTCTGTGGATAGTGGAAATGACTAAAAAGTGATTAAAATTAAATAAAAGAAAGGGAAAAAGAATAATTAAGTGAAGGTTTGTGCAATTAAGAGAGAATTGTCAAGTTTATATTATTCAACAGAAAATTTAAAAACATGGTATATAAAAAGTTCTTTTTATCTTGTAATTATGATCTATTAATTTGAATTTCAGAGCACGTTTAGTATGACTTCCATAAGACAAACAAAATTGACATGATATCGCATGTAATACCAAGTTATTGATAGTATCTAGTGAATATACGAAGAGAACATTTATATCTTCCGTATTTATGAAGAGAACATTTTGTTTATAAACTGGAAAAAAAATATAACTTTAAAACTTTTTTTTTTGAGAATACAGTCAAACCTGTTTTTTGTGCGATCCTATTTCTGTACGTTTTTTGTGAGATTTGTGTTGTGCAATTTTTTTAATGCGATATATGAATATGCATCGAGATTCTGTTAGCCATATGTAAGTTCGACACGAGGTTAGGTCAATCTCAACCGTGTTGGCATCACATTTTTTTTCTATCAGTGTGTATGTATATATTGCATCAGCCACATTTTCATACCTATTCACCATGTTTAAAATGAGAAATTAATTTTTTTAAAAAATGTTTCCATGCGTAATTTAATTATTTATTTTGTTTGTAAAACAGTTTCTCGCTATTTCCGTAAAGCTTGACATACTTTCTAAGTGAGATTTTTTTTTATGTGGTCCCTCTCCACCGCATAAAATTTTTTTTCTTTAATATGTTGTGAAAAATTATTTGTTACAGCTATTTATGAAATTTCTGAATAATTTGTTTTCTGTGGTTTTTTTGTGCGGTCCCTATCTACCGCACAAAAACAGGTTTGACTGAATTGAAAAAATTCTTTGAGAACGTCCGATGAATATCTGCTGGAACTTGTTAGCTTCTTGCAGTATCATTTGCAACATTTTAAAATTGTTTTACTTTATATTTTCTTAATATTGCGTGAGCAAAGGACATACTTTGTTATTCAATTAGTTACATTCATTGTGATTTTTTTACTGAAAAAAATATCCATTGAATATCCTCTTTTAATGCATTATTTAACTTTTTATCAAAGAGTTTATCTGTTAACTCATAATGTTAGCTTAACATCGCATTCTTTATTAGTTCACTAGTCGAGCAGCAAATTGAATGTGGAAAATAAGTATGAAAAAAAAGTCACTTTTAATTTATTTTCAGACAAGGACTATGAGTTCAAAGATTTCTGCGGTATGCAGCTTCATCACTTAATTAATCATCTTTGGTTTCTTTCATTTTGTGTATCGGATAAACTATCAAAGGTTCAGTTACTCCAGAACACTATCCAGTTTTTTTCATAGTGCATTCAAGAGAATACTCGGAAGCTCTTAATAAAAAAAAACTTCAAAGAGATCAATCGAGGCTTAACATGTAGTTCTTCCATCGTACTAATTAAAAAGTTTAAATTTATGAACCTTTAGCACTATTAGTAAAAATTAATAAAATTCATAAATTATATTTGCCATTACTAAGTTTCTTTCAAAGCAATATTTAGGAGCAATATTTACTTTTTCCTGCTCAATAATCGCTCAAAAGTTTCTAAAAGCACATATTTAAAATTAAAATAAGACTGTAATATAATTTTCACATTTATAA
>OU015492.1:179493796-179561296 GCA_907164885.2 Dolomedes plantarius | reverse complement strand
GTGCCAGTTTTGTTATGATCTTATGCCTAATTAGAGACAAGATCGTGATCCGATATGTTTTAAAACGATTTTTCTATAGATTAGATTCAGAAATAGCATCCAGACGACGAAAACACTTGAATCTAGATTTATTTGACATGACATAAAGCGATTCACGTAAGAGCCTAGACTAATTCATAGTCGAGGCTTATACCCTCCATCAATTTTGGCGTGGAGCTATGAAGAATCTCTTACACCTCTAGAAAATCTACGGAAATTCACATTAAAATGATTGTCACATGGTAAAGAAGGATAAAAATAAGAAAAATTGGAAAATTAATCCAATAAAAAATGCTTATCCAGGCTTAAGATAATATATTGATAATATATTGATTTATATTGAAAAGTTTTTTTGAAAACGTTATTTCTTTTAAGCTGTTTCAATCAATTACTTAAAAAAAACTTTTATAAATTGCTTTCTCTCTACCGTAAATCCGTACATTTGTTTGTTTTATCAGTGATATTTACCGACGGTTATGGTTAGATTCTGTGTGTATTTGTATACTATCGATTTACATTAAACCTCTTTCGAATGCAAACTAAACTGCGCTTAAGGTCAGAAATATATTTAAGATATCGAAACTGGAAAGAAATATCAACACAAGTAGATACGAACAAACATGAAAGAAAGAAACGATTAGTTTATATTTTATAGCTTATGTCAGAAAAAAGGCTGAGGAAAACTATAAAACTTCAAGGTTGCTTTGGGGCTGCTCAAAAGATGCGTACCGTTCTTTGCATTCTGATACAATTGTATTTGGGAAAAGAATATCGAAAAATTAAATATGAACGTGAAACATACACTGAATAAAGATGAGAATTCTCAGCATGCGAATATATATATATATATATATATATATATATATATATATATATATATATATATATATATATATATATATATACAAGGTGATTTTTTTAAACTGACACTACTCAGAGCCATCTGTAGCGCGATCTATCAGCCGGAATTCCAGCAAAATTTATAGAGGGGCTAAGGACGACATGGGAAAGAGTTTCCGTGAAAAAAAATAGTTCCACAAGTCGCAGATAGGGTAAAATATGGCGCTATTCTTGTCGGCGCACCCGAGAATTTGCATAAAAGGCAAGTAAAACATCATAATTACAAGATATAAAAAGAACGTGACTGTCATACGAAGTTGCGCGGTCCATTTGTTAATCTAAAGAAATGGACACACACACACACACATATATATATATATATGTATGTCCATTTCTTTAGATTAACAAATTACATTTTAAATAGAATAAAATATAAACTAATTTAACAAGTAAACTATTTTGATTCAAGCGTTATTTTGTAATGGTTGCTGATTAATATATCAGTGCATTTATTTTAATTTTAAATAGTGTTATGAGATTAGGGGAATAAACGCAAGAAATGTGTTACTATATTCTTAATGTCTGCTACCTTACAGAAGTATTCGCCTAAGGAAAGATGGCTACAGAGAGGCAACTTCGTATGATAGTCACGTTAAACGCAGAACACGTGGTCGGTTAAGAATTTCATAGCAAAGTATGAATATAGAAATTTCCAAGAATGATTGTTGTTTGTACTTGAACTTTTAAGAAAAAAAGCAGGACGAAATTTTCTTTATTCCTGATGGTTGCAAAAAGTAGAAAGTATCTAACTTACGAGGGTTTTTTCCGAGCTTCTTTTCCTTCCTTACGAAACTGAATATGAGAATAAAAATACTGTATGTTATTTTGTTGCTAATAAACTAGGCTCAGCTTTTGTTTCGAACATAAGATTCTCTTTTCTCTTCCATAGAGATTTAACTCGTTCTTTTAATACCTTTTGTTTGAGTGTGAGAGTTAGACAAATGCTATATAAGAGGGTGTAGTTAACTTTTGTTACGGTTGTCAGCCATGAGGAATAATTGACATCTGATTTGTAACTGAGCTATTTAAAGGCAGCTATTAAATATAAATTAAAGAAGAAAGTTTATTACACAAGTTTAAAGTGTTATACAAAAACTGATCTCGAGCCTTATCATATACTTCTGTTTATCTGTATATATACTTTCTGTTCTCCATGCTATCTATAAGCACATCAAATTCCCCTTTTAATAAGGCTAAAAAGATGAATTAGGAATTAATCTGGACAAATGCAAACTAATGGAAAAACTTACCAGAATTTCTTGCTTTCTGCTGTGAATGGTATTTTAGTTTTGGCTATCACATAACCAAGACGAGATGCTGAGATATCAAAATTTTTATTGTCCTCTAGAAAAAAAATGCTATTTAACGGTGAAACTATTCTAGCTGGCCACCGCTATACAACTACCATATTTTTTTCGGAATTGGTTAAAGACTCCATAGAGCCAATGTTATGGAAGAAACCTTTTTTCGAGGCCACCCCTCGAAACGGCCTTTTTTCCGAAACCATTATTGGCCACTATTGAGAAGTTTCACCTTTTATATTAAAAAAAAATAATCTACGTATAAAAATCTGCAGATGATTTTGAAACTTTCAGATTGGACTTCTTCCCTCCTTTTCTTTTCCCTCCTTGTCTTTCAGGTGACTTGTTGGTGACTATGTTGGTGATGTCCCAAGCTGGAATTTTAGTATATTACTTGGTGGTACTTGTCATAGGGACATGACAATAGTGTCACGGCCAGGGGCAGGAGAATTGAAAATTACGGGACGAAGTAAATAATTGCTAAATGTAAGAAAGAAACATGGCAAATGACGGGCAATAAAAGAGAAGGGGAGAAAGCCAACAATAAAGCGAAACTAAATATAAAGATTGTGCTAGTAGCAAGAAGTATAAGATAAAAGTTCAAGAGAGTGAGTTGCAATGAATAGAAGAAAAGAAGAAGGGGAAGACTAAATTTATGATGGCTATAAAACAGGCCACCCTGCTTGATGCCGGAGCATGGGAAAAAGTTAAGTTAAAGGGATAATTTTATAAATCCCGCCCTCGATGCGCATTGGTGAAAAGGGGATTGAGAAGAGGCAGCCACGGACGAATAGCGATGACATGGTAATAATATGGCCAATGGAAATTGTAAGAGGCGGAGTGAGCATTAATAAGAGAAAATAATATGAAATAAGATAGGGAGGCACATAAGAAGGAGAGTTAGTTAGAAGTTTAAAAAGTAGTAGTATCAATCCGGCAGATGTTATAAGTCGATTATACAATGAATTCAAGCTTTAGGGTAGTTGTCGTTACTGAAGACAACCCCAGTTGTGGTATCTAAGCATCTCGTATTCATGTTGAAATTTTGCCAAAATTAAAATAAAAGAAATCTTTAGGGCTTGTGTTAAAAAAAGGTGACCCTAGAGCACAAACACTTACAAATCAAATTTTCAGGTTAAAGAGCATAAAATGTAGGAAGGTATCTTTTCGGTTTCATTAACTAAAATTTAATGGATTCCAAATAATTCTTTTAAAAGATGTGACAAAATTATGGTATACTAGCTGAAAACCCGTGCTTAACAACGGAGTACATTTTAGGATAATTACAATGAAAAAAAGATGAAATTGCTTTTAAGAGGATTTCCTTATAAACAATATTTTTTGTTTCTCCATTGGGCGGAACTAATATTACCAGACTCGTTCGTGAACTTACGCGTGAGCAAGCTACGTAAAACTGACCGTGGGAGAAGCAATTTTCTCTTAAATCTACGCCACCGTATTCTAAAGTTTAGCCTTGAGACTTATTTATCGTCATGGCGAAGAATACTTTGAGGGGAAATTGCACGGAACTGTTTTATATGTAGGTTTAATTAAATATCCAGCAAACATATTAATTTGAATTGAATTCGTGAAAAACTTCCATCTCAATTAGTCTAGTGGTTAAATTTTATCTTTTACTGTATTTTAATATTTTTTTTTGTCAATTTATTTCGTTGTTATGCACGTGATGTAAAATTAATTTACAGTATCACAAAAAGAAAAGAAATCTTGTGATCAGCATTAATAAATTAAATTCTAAAAATTCTTTAAAATAATCTTTAAAAATAAAAAAGAAGAACTGCCAAAAATCAGAACATGGAGGTAAAGATTCGAAACAGATTTCATTTTAAAGGAATTTTTACGATCTTTCTCGTGGTATAAATTTTAATAACCTCGAATTAGTATTTTAAATTCAAACTTTAAAAAATGTTACAAAAACAGCTTAAAAATTTAATTAAAATAGATCTTAGAAGAATTTTTCAAATATCTTTCTTAGTGCACCCCTACACTATAAGAAGAACGCCATGCTAAATTTCAGGCCTTTAGGTCCAGAGGTTTGGTCTGTGCCTTATCTGTCAGTCAGTCATTCATGGAACTGTATTATTTATTTAGATAGAATGGATTGTCATCTAGTTGATTTAACAAGTAAAGAAATTTAATCTTTGCACCGAATTTTGGAAACAAGTCTACCACAGTCAAAACAGAAGCTATTCATAAACTTCACAATTAAAAATTTTGAGCACAATACTTTTGAAAGTATTTTTTTTTATAAGTCTAAAATTTAAAACTTCATCTCCTATATAAAAATAACTTTTCAAACTTTTATAATTAGAAGGTTGGGTTTAAAAGGTCCAAAAAACGGACAGAAAGTATAATTAGAAAGAAAATTAGTGACAATGAAGTACTCTTAGACTTTAACGAAAATATGCACAGAAAATAAATTTTTTCTGCCATTATCCAAAGGTGAAAGTTGACGAAATTTAATAAACTACGAAAATTCCTTAGTTTTTTTTGGTATCATGTGAATTGTAATTATGTTTACTTTTTATACTTAAAATTTGAGCTTAATGTGCTATTTTTAGAAGATAAGTTGTTAGGTTTGTGCTTAGTTATAAATAGAAAGAGGTTCTCTAATACTTATTTTTGTTTCGGAATTTTAAAACGTAAAAAAACAAACTTATGAACTTTTCAAAAAGTATATTTAAAGACATCAACGTCAAATACGGGCTTTTGGCTAAAAACATCTTATAAATATGTTAATAGTTAGCAAAAGTATAGAGGAAAAAAAATGAAACTCAAACGGAATAGTTTCGGAGTTTCTACAAGAATAGATTTTTATACTATATTTTGGTGAAAGGACACAAAGCTTTTTATGTGTAAATTGCGACAGACACGGAGCCACAAAAATTGCTTCAGGTTGAAAATTTCGCCCTAGAATAGAGAATAGGGAAATAAGTAGAATAGGGAATAAGTAGAATAGGGAAACGTTTGCATAATTTTTAAAACAGTTGATGAAACAGATCTGCGCTGCTTTATTGATAAAAATACTCTGTGTCTTACATAAATTTTTCCATGGATTTTTTTTTTGTAATTACATCAAAAACTGACTTTATGAAAAAAATATATTACTAGAATATATCGTTAGAGCTAGTAGATAGGACATAGTGCTGTTTGAATTTATAATGCAATAGATAGGATTCCAGGAAAATTGTTATAAAAAGAAAGTTTTCGTGGGATAGAAAGTTGAATCGTGACACATTTATTAAATTTTTGAAATCGAGGAACAAATTGATTTGCGTTGGCGTATACACACCCACACGCGTCACATAATAAGAATTATTTTGCAATGTCCTCAAAGAGTGCCTTCTTCAAATTTCAACAAATTTCTGTAGGAATACCTGTAGAGGGTATTAAGTATTTCTAAGGGATCTTCCATCTGTATAACCTACGAGTGATTTGTCACTAAATAGAAGAAAAACAATCTCCCTTTTGTTTTAAATTATTATTACCTCAAGATCAAATTTTTAGTAGATAGCTTAGTTGAATTAGAAAACATCGCTAAATAGATTGATTTGTCGCTAAACAGAAAAAAAAAACAATCTCACTTTTGCTTCAAATTATTATTACTTCAGGATCACATTTTTAGTAGATAGCTTAGTTGAATAAGAAAACATCGCTAAATAGATTGATTTGTCGCTAAATAGAAAAAAACAATCTCACTTTTGTTTCAAATTATTATTACTTCAGGATCAAATTTTTAGTCGATAGCTTAGTTGAATAAGGAAACATCGATTTTAAACATGGATTTCATTTTCATATTTAAGGAAAAATTCTTCATAGCTTTTCAATAAATCACTTTCCAGGTTTATTAACCAATTTTTAAGTTCCACGTCATATGACAGTTTTGGGCAAATAAAGTACTTTATATGAAGATTCTATATTCTAATTCCATTTCTACTTCTTAAAAATAAAACTTTCTACTTCAATGTACGACGTCAGTCTAAACAAATCGATATGCACTCAAATATTTGCTCGGTGTCCTGTGGGAAAATTTCACCCAATTTAGTTACATAGCAGTTAGCGGCCTGTCACTGTGGATCCATCAGTAAACAAGACTTTTTTTTTCTTGGAAATTAATTTATATTCGATGTTCATTCGTTGAACATGTTTGATTTATTAGTGGATGTATTAATATTTAAACAAACTTAAAACTGAATAAACATCATCTCGTAATGAAAGTTATTTTATTGCTGTACAATTCATCTAAAAACTGTTACATATTTTCTTGAATTTCGGGTGGAATTTTTAACTCTTAATTTTCCGTTTCAGTTTGCAATTAGAGTTTGTATTAAATCTAGGTGAGGATTTTCACATACGATGTAACTTTTATTTTGAGATGATAAATGATGTACTGGGTGTCACGGAAAACATTTTATACCTATTTTAAACATTTAAGTTTTAATTAAAAAGTAAAACAAGTGAATTTAGCATCATGAATAACAACTTCTCTACATTTTAGAGAATTCTTTAAAACACTATGCGCATTATCAACCATTAAATACAAAGCTCATACAACACTCCATCATTTTCTTTCTACAGTTTACATGATATATATATATATATATATATATATATGTATATGTAGAGCGAGCCGCCTTCCTCCACCCCATTCTCATAATGTAATTTGCCTGTGTTACGTCATGCTGCTGACGTAGCTTTCGCCTCGATTGGAGTGAACTTTGACTTGTGCCGGGCAGATGAGACCGGAAATTGAATCCAGTGAAGACGGACTTGTGTATAATGCTAGGTGCAATGCTAAAAGACAGTGATTTGTTAAAAGAAACTAGTCGTAAGACTATCGAATGAAGACGTAACTTTATTAACCTCCTTTGTAAATATAAATGTAACTTGTGTCGTCCCTATATATCCAACTTCAATAAATATACCGTTTTGTAATTATCCCGATTGACCAATTCCTGACCTACAAAAACTTCAGAAGCGGGATCGTGATACTATGAATTCGGATTGTGCAGTAGGATGTGAACTTCTAATGATGAACATTGATGATGACTCGAAGAAGTGCTAACTATGATAGTGACAATGTGTATGGATAGTGGTATCCAAATGAAAGAAGCTGAATGAAGACGAATTTTGTTCTTACGACTAAACAAGAAGTGTTTAAAGAAGTTCTAAGATGTTGAATGAAGATTAATTTTGGATTTATAACTAAGAAAGATACTTATTGATGAAGATTATATTTATAATTCAGCGTCGTGTTCCATTGGATTATTGTGATCTCCAAGTTGCTGATTTACAGAGATTTTAGACTTGAGTGATTTTGCTTTTTTTAACTGATTTCTACTTTAGGATTTCATAATGTCTACGTTAGGTTAAGTACCGCTTATAAAAAACAATTTAACTTTATTTTCTGCCAATGTCATAAAATTAATGCAAAGACTAATTTTTGAAAATGATCCAGGTGGTAGAAAGAATAGAGAAAGACTTAGAAAATTTCCAGGATTTAAGTACAATGTTAATTCAAAAGACAATAAAGATAAAACTAAATATGTAACTGATAATTTTACTGTGAATAATCTCATTACTGTTTGTAATTTGCTAAATTTAAAAGATGAAGGCAAACCAAAAGAACTTGTTGAGTATGTTGTTACAAATTTAATGATTTAAAATTGCTAAGCTCTAGTTCTGTTGACGCTGATGAAACTGACGAAGAAGTCTCTTGTGGAACAGAAACTACTAGTGAATTAAATCTTCCAAACGTTAGGTCAGTAACCAAACTTAAAAGAAGTAACGGCTAGTTTCCGTGATGTAGAGGGCACAATTAAGCATTTTTAAGCTGATGATAATTATTCCGTAGAAAATTGAACATCTGATTTTGAGGAAACCGCTACATCGTGGAGTGATATCCAGAAGATCATTTTTGCTAAAAAATCTTTAAGTGGGATTGCAAAATTATTTTTACAGAGTGAACATAATGATAACTCATGGGATAAATTAAAAGTACTGTTGACAGAAGAGTTTGGAGATAAACATAATAGTGCGGATATTCATATGATGTTTAAAAAAAGAAAGATGAAATTTAATGAATCGTTTCAAGAATATTTTTATGTGACGAAAGAGATCGCGATTAAAGGTAACGTCGAAGATGCAGCTTTAATTCATTATATAATAAATGGTATTCAGGATTCACCAACAAATAAGTACGTGCTCTATAAATCTAGAAATTTAGCTGAATTTAAAGAAAATTTAACCTTGTATCAGAAAGTGTGTGAGGATAGGATAGACTACGAATTAAAAGCCGCTCAGAATTTAATGAAAGAATGAGGGCGACAGTTGGTTCTATGCAAAACAGAAGTAACTTTGAAAAAACGAGAACAAAATTTGATAACAACCATGTTATTTCCCCTGTTAAGTCTAATTTTGAAAGAGCTAAGCCGAAATATGGTAATGTTAAAGAAGTGAAATTTAATTCCAATAATTCTGAATTTCGCAATCGTAAAATTTGTTTTAACAGTGGATCTGGAAATCATATATCAAAATTTTGCGAACACAGATTTAAAGGTTTAAAGTGCTTTAAATGAAATTTTTTGGCCATAAAGCGTCAGAATGCACATCAGAAATTAAACCCGAAGCAACCTCTTTATGTATTAATGTCGTTTCGAACATGAACAAAACTGTTGAAATCAATAATACAAAAGCAGATGGCCTGATTGATACTGGAAGTCAAGTTACATTACTTCGAAAATCAATTTATGAAAAATTAAATATTAATAAATTATACCCGGTAAATTCAACTGTAATAGGTGTTGGGAAATGTTTAGTTAAACCATTGGGATCTTTTTCTAGTGAAATTATGATTGATGATTTTAAGTGTACAGCTGATATATGTGTAGTAAAAGATTATTGTTTACCTTATGATGTAATACTTGGTTTAAATGTGTTCATGCAAGGTGAAGTTTTAATTAATGAAGATGGAATAATAGTTAAAAATAGACCTCAAAATAATGTATATGTAAATGCCGTATCTGTCTTACCAAACTTAAATGACGATGTTTTTGAAATTGATATTGAACCTGAGTGTAACATTGAGCCTGAGTGTGATACTAATATTGAGATACATCTTGAAAGCAGTACTGATGCTGCTGAACCGAGCATTACTACAAATGAGTCTGAAAACAGTGCTGTTACTGATGTTACAGAGGATGCATCATGATGATAAGAGATAGAGATTGAAATAAATAATGATACTCTTGTTGAAGAAAAAGTGAATGTAGATACTGAACATGGTACTGATACTTTTAAGCAAAACCCAGATGATGACAACATTGTTGACATTGTACATGTTGAAAATCCCATAGATAATAATTTAGATAGCCCTGAGAGGACTTTTGAAATTGAAAGATGTGAAGAATTTGATCTAGACACTCCAGAGCTTATATCAGAAAGAATAAATGCTGAGCAAGAGATGGTTGCCATAGAAAGTTCGAGTGACATTGACATCATAGATGAAAATGTTGAAGAAAATACTACAAGTTCTTTTATATCTCCTTTACCGTTATCTATCAATTCCTCAGTTGCTGATACATCTAGTATACAATTATTTGCTTCTCAGTCAGAAGGTAGCCAAGAGCACAAACCAAAAGAAATTACCGAAGATACTAGAAAGCAAATAGACTCTAAAAGAAACGAAAGTACTGAAAAAATAGGACTAAAACATGATGTTCGTGATAAACCACAAGATGAAAATAAGAAAGAAAATGTTCATACTCAAAGACTTGAATCTTAGAAGACTACGAAAGGCCGATCTTTCTTTGACTGGTTAATTTTGTCAATAGAATTATTTCGTAATTTGTCTGGTCTTGATTGATGTATCATAGGAGGAGTAATAGTGAGTTTATATCTTACTGTTGTTTTTCATTAAACAAATATTTTTGCTGTTGCACAGAAAGAAGATGTAGTGTCCCAAATTAAAGAAATGATCGATGAACTTAGAACTTACAACAAAATGTAGAAAGAACAGATACTCCCATAGTTGAATAACGAAAAAAGTGTTATTTTCATTCGAATATCAGATAAGAGAACTAAGGAAAGAGAACTCGAGATTGAAACCGAATTTCGTGCTGACTTTAAGACCCAGAGAGACGAACTCCGTAAAAACACCAGAAAACAAATCTTGAAAATGCAGAAGAAAAACAAAAAGTCATTTAACCTGCGAAGACGACAGCCGCGACCCTACAACGTCAATGATCTGGTTGCGATCAAGCGAGTAAAGTTAAGACCACACCTAAAACTCACACATAGGTACTTCGAACACTACAAAATTACAAAGATCAAAGTTGGTAATACATACGATGTGGTTACGGAAGGGTGTTATGAAGGACCTATTCGTACTAGCAAATGTGTTGAATTCATCAAACCATGATTTTATCTAGTGACAATGTGAAGTTTTGATTTAGTTTGACTTTAAAGACGGAAGAAAGCAATTAAATTCTAAAAGACGTATAAATTCAAGAAGAAAATAGAAAAGACGTAGAATTTTAAAAGACTTATAATCCTAATGACGTATAAATTTTAAGACGTACCACTATGAAAGACGTATAAGACGTATAAATTTAACGTAAGAAATCTAAAGAAGAAAGAAAAAACTGTACCAGTTGTGTTTTAAGAAGATCATCAAAAACTATCTATGATTATAGTAACATTCATTTGTGTTCGTTGCTTGCTTTGCTTTGTTTTTTTTCCAGATGTTATTTCCCGTCGTCAGGAGGACCTGCCGAGAGGCAAGCATGGCCGAGTTGTAGAGCGAGCCGCCTTCCTCCACCCCATTCTCATAATGTATTTGCCTGTGTTACGTCATGCTGCTGACGTAGTTTCGCCTCGCTTGGAGTGAACTTTGACTTGTGCCGGGCAGATGAGACCGGAAATTGAATCCAGTAAAGACGGACTTGTGTATAATGTTAGGTGCAATGCTAAACGACGGTGATTTGTTAAAAGAAACTAGTAAGACTATCGAATGAAGACTTAACATTTTTAACCTCCTTTGTAAATATAATGTAACCTGTGTCGTCCCTATATATCCAACTTTTCCCTATATATATATCTTTGTAATTATCTCGCTCGACCAATTCCTGACCTACACACACACACTCACATACAGGTGGTTATCAAAATAATGGAAACACATCAATATTAGTGGTGTTTATGGAAGTGCTTCGTATTGCTTAAAAAACAAGTTTAGGGACCAAGATTTTTTTATAGAATATAGTGTATACATTATTCTACTCTAAAGTAGCAGTAATGAAACTATGGGCATCAGGCTCTTTGGGGGATAGCGTAAGATGTCAAACCTTGTAGACCGTGCAGAAGTTTCAAATTGTTGAAGCGCGTTTAATTGGAGTATCTGTTACAACATCCCCCATGGGTTTGGGTGTTTACCGAGCTATGATATCGGAAGTCATGATGACATACAGAGTTCACGGAAAGACATCCTCTGTGAAACGGAATAGTGGACGAAAGGGAAAGCTAAGTGAAAGACACTGAAGGGTGTTGAAGCGGACTGTGACATCAAAAAAGAAAACAACTGCAGCCAAAGTGACCGTAGAGCTCTATCTGAATCTGCAGGCTCCAGTACCAATCCTTACAGGTAAAAGAAAACTTCAAAAGCAAAACATTTACGGCTGAATAGTAATTACCAAGCCACTTGTAACAGATGTGAAAACAAATCGTCCTATATATAAGGGCGGCCCAAATAAAAGGGAAACTTTTGTTTTTTTTCTGTTATGGTTCATTGGTTGGAATATATCAACATGCAGTAAGTAACAGTGATAAACTACATATCCGCTACACAGAAAAGTCTTGTCAGTTCAAGCAGGTATCTCAGCGCTGAATTGAATTTGGATACCCTAAATGAAAATCGTCTATTGTTGTCCGTGGACCTAGTCTTGAACGGAGTCCGGAACCTCTGCATCATTAGCAAATCGGTGGCCTTTACGAACAATTCTTAAATGGGCCAAATATGTGGTAGTCGTAGTGCAACAGGTTGGATCTATAGGAAGAGGTTGGGTGGGTGATGGAGAGCCTCCCAGTGGAATTGCCGTAGCAAATCCTCGCCACAGCAACAATCGATTCCATGGTGATGGACAAGTGTGCTTGAGCAGGTTGCGGCATGTTCCGTGCTCTCGCGTCCTTTATGAAATTCCCTAAACCATTTGAACAGTGTACACTGTGATAGACACTCATGCTTATACACATCCTTCCGTTTGAGGATATATTTCCCCTTTGCTAACTCTTTCTGTCGTCAGAAATTGAAAAATCTTTCGCTGGCCCTGTTTGGAGGAATTCATGTCTCGACCGTGTGTAGTTACTTTGCTTAAATACGTTCAAACACCACACTGACACTTTCTACCGGAAGCAGTTTTGCCTCGTAACATACAATATCATCTATTTGCACAAACGTAAAGCTCTAATTACACAGGTCTGAAAATTTTCAGTGAACAAATATTTTTTGCAAAGTAGCAATTGACTTTTATGTTTTTTAGAATGCTAATTTCAAATATGTCATTCGTTTTTCTTCATCATGTAACAGTTTTTTGAAAATTGCGTTTGAAAATTTAGAAAAATTATGCTTTATATACCACGTAAAAACATTTCTAGGAAGTAAAATAAAGTAATAAGTAAGAAGTTTTGTGTGAAAAATTACTTTAATACTAACATATATATTTAGAATCTCCATTACTGAGTCGTTTACTGTCATTAGTACAAAAGCATATAAGTCTGGTTATTCAGCAATGGCCGCATAAAGTCAAGTTTCTAAGGTTTTGTAGTGCATTTTTTCTTTCGTGTTGAATAATCCGTGTGGAAGTAGATCTTCTGTGTGTAACTTGCGGCTGTTTTCTATGTAGCGACCAGCAGTAATCTGCTATCATGTTTTTGTTCCATCTACCTTGGTATTTGCATTACATCTGCTTAATGTCTTGGTGAAATCTTTCACCGTATTCCTCACTGACGGCAGCAAGATTTTCAGGAAAATAGTCCAGATAACACATCAAGAAATGAACTTTTAAGCTGACAGAACACCCTAATTTTTTGAAATTTTCAAGCGTACTTTGTACAATTTGCTTGAAGTTGGGATCCTTATAATTTCCCAGAAATCTATTAACAACTTCTCTAAAGGAGCTCCAAGCTTCCTTTTCAACCTTTGTCACACATGCTTCAAATTTTTCGCCCTTCATAAGTTTTCGAATATCTGGTCCCACAAAGACACCTTCCTTCACTTTGGCTGCAGATAATCCAGGAAATGCAGGAAGCAAGTGCTTGAAACACTGACCTTCTTTATCTAGAGCTTTCACGAAATGTTTTAACAAACCAAGTTTTATATGAAATGGAGGAGAAGAATCTTTTCTCGGTCAACCAAAGCTTCCTCAATAACATTTTTGCTGCCAATTTCCATTTTCTCTCTTACTGGCCACTCTCTCTTAATCCAATGTTGACTCCTTTCCCTACTGTCCCACTCACACAGGAAGCATGGATATTTTGTATATTCCCCTTGAAGTCCAAGAAGCATGGTAATTACTTTTAAATCCCCACATATGGTCCACATGTGATGCTTGTATTTAAGTTTGTTCAAAATGATAGATAGATTTTCGTACCATTCTTTGTAGTGCATGGAATGTCCAACTGGTATTGAAACATATTTGTTTCTGTTATGGAGTAGCACAGCTTTGAGGCTTCTTTTGCATGAGTAATTGAAGAGCTTCCATTCCTGTGCGCCATATTCAATTTGAAAGTGTGCCATCAAGCCAGGAATATTGCTGCAATAAACTAAATCAACATCTTCAGAAAAATAAGGCAAGAAATCCTTTTCTCGTCTTCTAAATCATGAAAAAGAGACACCAGGTGCCACATGTCTGTCTTAAGAGGAAGTGACAGAATGAATGAACTTCACCTCATTGTCTACACTAATTGTTAATTTCTTTCCTTTTTTATTTATGTGTACCGAACATTTTTTGGTTTTATTAATTGATTTCATTATATATATTAATGAATGTTAGCGTGCGAACAAAAATGAATTACATGTTAATTGCACCTGTATATTAAAAAAAACACAAAAACTGAAAACAGAAAACTTCCTATTGTAAAAAAATTGTGCGTGATGGTATTTTTTGGTTATTTTTTCTGAAATAAGCGTTTAAAAATACATCAGAAACAATGCTTAGTTTTCAGGAAATATTTTCATCGCAGACCTGTGTTATTTAATCACTGCTGCTAATAAGAAAGTTTCACTTGGCAAGTCATAACAGTTCCGTAACTGACTGACTCACTGACATACAACGCGCAGACCAAACCGCTGGACCTAAAGGGCTGAAATCTTGCATGGCGATTCTTCTTATAGTGTAGGGGTGCACTAAGAAAGATTTTTGAAAAAATCTTCTTAGATTTTTTAAAATAAAATTTTTAAGCTGTTTTTGTAACTTTTTTTAAGTTTGCATTTAAAATAATAATTTGGGGGTTATGAAATTTATATCACGAGAAAGATCATAAAATTTCCTTTAAAATGAAATCTTTTTCGAATCTTTACCTCCATTTTCTGATTTATGGTGAATTTTTAAAGATTAATTTTTAGAATTTAATTTATTAAATGCTGATCACGTGACTTCTTTTTCTGGTACTTTAAATAAATTTGTCGTCACGTGCATAAAAACTAAATAGACAAAAATTTTTTTCTTCTTGCTAATGCGGCAGACGATTGGACATTATCCAAAAAAATATTAAAATACAGTAAAAAAAAGTTCCTCAAACTGTACTATATTAACTGTACTATATTGTTTAGTATGTTCTATTAGATTTAATTTGAATATTTTCTTCTACATTATTTTGTCTATAAAAATATCCGTTACGATTTTTTTATAAATATATTTTTTCGTTTCTTTTACATCAATTGCATACATTGATTGTTGTATTTATTATAAAAATATTTATACATACAGTCCGACCACAGTACGAAGAACCACGGTTGGCATAGTGCCAAGACGATTCTATTCACGCTGTAGGTAAGGCTGGTGAGGAAGGAGGGGGAAAAGTCTCGTAGTCTCTCAACATTCTTTAGAATCGGTTACAAATTGCGCTTGCTTGCTTTTTCCTCGTCTGTTATTTTGATTATTATATTAAAATTAATGGATCCTTTACCCAACACAACTGCTCGGAATAAGCCGTTCCGTAGTGATTGTAAACGTATAATACACGATGTCATTAAATTGTGTGATAAAGAAGCACTAGAAGGAAATGTTATTGTTCTATTTTCGCAATCCTTAAAGAGAGCTAGTGAAATGACCGGGATATCAATGCCCAGTGTAAAAAGAATACGCAGAGAAGCAAAGGGTGAAGAAACTCCAAAATTTGAATATCCGAGGAAACCAGAAAAAAAGAACTACCGAAAACGTAGCTTTAGATAATTTTGATTGTGATGTAATCCGTAAATATCCACTCCTATAAAACTCCTATTTTTTAAATAGATTTGCTTCTTTCTTTTTATTATTTTGAAATTATTATTCACATATTCTATAAAAAATAATGTTTTAAAAAATAACTTTAAAATTGCGGACAAAAAGTAGTCTGAAATACATTCCATATTTCACAAACAAACACATCCGAAAATATCACGTTTTCCCCTATTTTCTAAGTAGACTAGCTTTTCTCGCTCATGCGTAACAGCTTCCAGGGACCTTGCTTCCGTGGTTGGACAGTATTTGGCATTAATTGCATACATTGAGCGTTGTATTTAATTTGAATGTACTCCGTAGCGAAGTATGGGGTTTCAGCTAGTATATATTTATATATGGGGATTGTATTATCCCATGGCTCCGGCTATGAGCTTTATGTCGCCGTGTACGCTATGCGACTACAGCGGTACCAGGATTTCGATAGATGAACTAGGAGAAAGTGTTTGAGGGGAGATAAGCTTTGGAGGCGACACAGGGCAGAGGCTCTCGTGCGCCAAACAGTTGAAGGACGGAGATCCTAATAGCGAACGGGGGGAAGTGACCCCGGAGATTGGGCCTAGCTGGTAGATACTGGCCGAAGGGGAGGCGAGAGTAAGCTCCCGTGCTGAGGAAGCCTGAGTGACTTCAGGATGCCCAAGCTATTTGAGTGCTTGGCAAATCGTGTTGAGGAAGTCTGAGTGACTTCCAGAAGTCCAAGTTGGTAGAGTGCTTGGCAATATTGTCATAACTGAAAGATCAACTGTTATATGTTAAATGTTATATGTGTAACTGTGGTGGCTACAGAATAAATGTCTATTGTTATTATTAGTGAGAGACTAATATTGAGTCATCCCGAGTCTTGTATTAAGTGTGGGGTGCCAGATTGTAATATCAGACGACTAGTTAAGCTTATCTAAAGGTTGCAACCCCCCAACACACATATATATATTTAAGTATATATATATATATATATATTTGTAAGTTACGGTTTAAAATATTAGAACTTGAAACACATTGTAAATTGTAGTCGTGGAGGCACAAGTTGTCAAATTTCAAATAAAATACACAGTTTGATATATAAAAACACATTTATTAAGTCATTCGGGGAGCATGATGATGTCTTCCCTGAGCAAGGGATCTTTAAGTTCAATTTGAGAGTAAAAGTACAAACGTAATTATTCCTCACTTTATACCCAAATTCCAAAAAGGGGTCCCTTACTCTGGTCAAAATTCTCATTTGGTCAGCAAATATCTAAGATGCGCTTCATCTTATATGCTAAACGGTCTGTAATCTTAAAGCTGAAAGACGTCTGTTTTCCCATGGGTCATTTTTAGGTTGGAGATCTCTTGACGGTAAATATAAAAATTATGAAAAGTTACGAAAGGGGTTAATAAAATTAGTAAATTATCACACAAATTAAGTTAGGGAATGATCTTAATTAAGTTAGGGTACGAGACATACTTTTTTGGCATAACTAACACACACAAGCACACACACACATATATATATGTGTGTGTGTGTATGTGACTAAAATAGAAAATGGTAAAGATTAGATTAAATTTATAATCTGAATCAGTTTTCTGTATTGATTTTAAAATTACTCTAAATAGCTCTGTTTTAACCATGCAATATACTATATATATATATATATATATATATATATATATATAATAGGATGGAGAGACTTGAAAAAGTTTTAGTAATGTTATTTGAAAAACAGTTTATGCCGATAAATTAAAAGACGTAAGCCGATTAAAAAGTACAGTTTTCTAGAGAATCGCATTAAATAACTTCACGGATTTTTCAAGCCTTTAATAAAGTCCTACTTTTCAACGAGAGGAAAGGAAAATCGATTGCATATCAGTGATTCCAAAAAGGAGCTAACAATAAATGGAACTTCTATGATAGGTTGGGTGGGTTTGCTATGAAAATATATCTTTAGTGTTATAAATTTCGCCTAAATCCTCTTAAGAAGATTTTAAAATTTCACTGTCTTGTGAGAAATACCTAAAGAAGTTCTTTGGGATGCGCGTCAGATTACGAAATATGAATATTTAGATGAGAATTTGCCCGATTAAATTATGTATTTTCTGCGTATTTTTAAAGTTCTTTTGCGACTAAACCTATTCTATATTTACTTATGCATGGAATATTCTAAATTATATGCTCAAAACGTAATCTTTAGGTTTACCTTTTCTTAAGAACTAAAAAGTATGTCTCAAGAGGCAGTTAAAATAAGGTTTATTAAAACATAATTGTTATGTAAAAAAGTGTTTTAAATTAATGAAGAAAAGTACGGTATGTTTGTTGTATTATTCACCTTTTTTGAATTTGTTCCTCTCAAAATCTGAACACTGTAAAAACACATGGGAACTTTAGCTAATTACAATCAACAGGCACGAGCGAGGCTCGAAATCGCTTTTCTGATCCACGACCCAGGTAAAGTACCGCTAAAGTACCACGATGAATTATTTACTATGACTTTCCCTTGCATGTTTCCCTTTTTTTTTCAGCCAATGATAGACTATGTTGTCTTGTATACATTTTACAGAAGGTCTTTATGGTACTTTATGGAAACGATTTTGATAGTTAAGTTTTATGTATAAATGCGGTATTTTATGCTGTGATTTGCTTCTATCTGATAACCATGGTTCTTGACAATAGCTCTAGTTCAAATTTTCCATGAAAGCAAATTTTTGCTTAGTGCTGTCATGTCAGTTTTACCTCATTCCTCTTGGACCGTTTCCCAAAGTCCGTTTAGTGTTCTTTGATGCCAATTTCCTAAGGCTCGTATTGAAAACCGAAATCGCAAAAGTCCATTGGAAAAGAATCAGGTAATTTTACAGGTATTTAATTAAATGGTATACATTTTATTCCTGTTTCTGATTTTTTCTTTGCTAAATAAGCGGCAGTTGATTTAGAAGTGGGACTAGAGGCTTTGTCCTTATGAAGCTCAACTTTATCAATGTCCTTTCCATATAAGGCTGGAATTTCTTCTTCTAAAATTTGTTCTAAAATGTTCTGCTGATAGTAGAGTGAATTAATTTTGGATTTATTGAGACTTTTTGGATTTTTAATTTGCCGTTGTAACAGAATCATGCAACTATCATAAATCCCTTTGCGAACTTTTCTGTACACTGACGAAGCTATTTCATAGGTCATTCCCGTCAGTTGAGCAATAGAAAATGGTTCTTTTTTTATTACAGTCACTTAAATACACCCATATCTCATCGAGTGTTACCACAAATTTCCAATTTTCAGGAGCTAGGTGTTTTTCATATAATTTTCTAAAATTTTCTTTTTCTTTTAGCAATATGCCTTGGCAAAAGCAGATGAACTTTAAATTTAAAATTCTTTTAAACTTCAAATCCTTATGAACGATTTTAATTACCGTCCCCGAAGACATTCCTAGTTTCGATGCAATGTATCTGAGTCGGCGGATTTTATTTTAGGATCAGAGACTTCACTTTATTGATATTTACCTGCGTTCGAACAGTCTTAGGATGAGGTTTCGCGGTCATGTTTGCGTCTTTACTTACAGTTAGACGTTTTTTTCTTCCAAATTTAATATATTATAACTACCTAATTTTAAAATGCAATAAGCGTGATTTCTACACCACTTTACAATTTGTTGATACGAATATTTCTCCTTGGAAGGCGCAGTTACGTAACTTTCAAGCCATCTATCAAATTTAGGAGCAATTTTCAAAATAAATCTTTTATTTTACATTCCAATCACAACAAAACAGTAGCAGAAGATTATTCTGAAGTTGTGAAATTTTTATCTCAAAATGCAAACGGCAAAGAAAAAAAAATTACAAAATCGTTTCCATAAAGTGCGAACGACCGTCTATATTCCTTTTTTGACAATATTAGGTTTATTTAATCGGATGCTTACTAACCTTATCCTTACGGGGTGGGATAAAATGTATCCCAAGATTGAATATATATATATATATATATATATATATATATATATATATATATATATATATATATATATATATATATATATATATATATACACTCTGTCACAAAAAAATATATGCACCCAGAAGGAAACGAGCTACTATCACGAAACTTAACATGTATATAGTGTATGAGGAGAAAAACAAATGATTACAAATTCAGAAGAACAGACTGTTTTATTAAGTAGATATGGCATGAAAAAGGTTACAAATCAGTAAGTAGTAAATCCACCTCTGGCAGCTATACAAGCCGAAACACGGTGTGGCATCGAATCAATGAGGTCACCTATGACCTCCTGCAGAAGAACATACCATAATCTTTGCAACTGGGCAGATAATTCACCAGTATTCCGGGACGGCTGCAGTTGCCTTCCAAACACGTCCCAGAAGTGCTCTATTGGCGAGAGGTCTGGTGACCTGGCAGGCCATGGGAGTACGTCATATCCTTGAAGACATTGTTGGGAGAGTCACGCAATATGTGGACGAGCGTTGTATTGCTGATAAATGGCACCTGGGCGACATGATAGTATGGACAGTACAACTGGCGTTAAAATCTCGTCCACGTAACTGCGTGTCGTCAAAGTGCGATGAAGGACGACTAGAGGTGATCGTGTGTCCCAACAAATCGCTCCCCACACTGTCACACCTTGTGTAATCGCCGTATGCCTCTCGACAACAAATGCCGGATCGGACCGGTGGCCTGGCCGCCTCCACACGCGTATGCGGTGGTCATCAGCATTGCGACTGAATCGGGATTCATCGCTGAAGATCACACACCTCCAGTCGGTCACACTCCAGCTTGCCCGAGATCGGCAAAAATCCAATCGACACTGTCTATGATGTGGGGTGAGTGGTAGGCGTCTTAATGGATGTCGGCACCTTATACCCGCGTCGGCCAGTGTTTTCCGAATGGTTTCCCTTGATACCACCGGATATCTGGAAGGTGGTAAATGGCGTCGAACCGATTGTAGCGACGTTGTTGGTGCGGACGTGTCCGCTCTTATGATTGCGTGATCCTCGCGCGCATTTGTGTTCCTGGGATGCTTTGACCCTCCTCGACGGTAGACTATCCCTTCCGTGATCCATTGTTGCCAACAACTACCATAGTATGGTTGTTGCCGAGCAACTACCATATCTCTCCGACCGAGGTGGCGGCCGATACGCTTGTTCGATCAACCTGCTTCTCTGAGGCCTACTATACGTGTCGCAGAGTTTCATGACATCGTACCCTCTCAAAGTCCCCCCACAATAAGCACCCTCTCAAACTGCCACAATTTTTCGTACTGTCACCGGTTACGTCTCAGAGGCATCTCTAGTCACAATACGGTCCATCGAAGTCGACAGATTTATTTGAATAACTCTATGGCACAGCAATGATGCTTTTAAACTCTCCCAGTTGCGCATCTCATATGCGCATAGCGCGCTTACCCTTGTCTCATTGGCGTCGAAATTTTAATCATTTGCATATCTCTTACCAGACTACATTCCTGCGAAGTTTCGTGATAGTAGCTCGATTTCTTCTGGGTGCATATATTTTTTGTGGCAGAGTGTATATACGAGAGTAGGCTAAAAAATAATGCACACATGCTTGTACAGCGAGAAATAAATTACCTTCAAAACCGCACCAAGTGGTATATGGAAGTTAATTCCCCCTCAATACTCATGCGCAGGTTTGATGTCGTTGCGTTCATCCAGTGTATTTCGAAAAGCATGGAGACATGTTCTAGTGCTATTTAAACGGGAGTTAAACAGCACGCTGTCATCGAATTTTTAACTGCTGAAAAAGTGACTCCTACTGCCATTCATCGTCGTTTAAGGGCTGTTTATGATGACGATGCTGTTTATAGGTATACTGTAAATCGATGGGTAATAAAATTTCGTGGTTGCGGTCCTGGAAAAGCCATAATTGTTGATGAAACACGCAGGGGACGTCCGATCACTGCCACAGACGGTAAACATCGCAAACTCATCGACGATTTGATTCAAAATGACCGGAGAATCACTCAAAAGCGTATCGCAAACCATATTGGAATATCCAAGGAATGCGTCGGCTTCATTATTGAACAATTGGGATACCGTAAAATCTGGTAACGATGGGTACCACTCCGTTTCACAAACGAGACCAAACAACGTCGGACTGAAGAGGCTCTGCGAAACCTGAAGTTTGATTCCACATCCTCCTTATTCACCCGATCTTGCGCCTTGCGATTTTTATATTTTTCCTCTACTCAAGAGATACCTCAAAGATAATTATTACACCTCGGTCGATGAGGTGAAGGCACCTGTAGAGTCGTGGATTCGAGAAAAGTCGGAAGAATTTTTCAGTGACGGAATGGAAAAACTTGTTACACGTTGGGAGAAATGTGTTAGGCTTATCGGTGACTATGTTGAAAAATAAATATACGATTTTGAAGCTTAAGAATTGTACGTTAAAGTTATTTTTGTCCCATCTCGCTATTTCTTTTTGTTTGCGTTCTACAAGCAGGTGTGCATTACTTTTTAGCCTACCCTCGCATATATATATATATATATATATATATATATATATATATATATATATATATATATATATATATATATATAATTCTTTTTTTCCTAATGGCTGGAAGAACTGAGCCTAGGCTCTTCTCCGGTAGGAGCCGGAAACGTGAGACCACTTCACCGCATGCGTTGCCCCGGGGGCACCACAGGGGGTGGGTCCACAGTGCACCCGTTTGAAGGTCCTCGAATTTTGAACCGAGTCAAGTGGAGGGACCAGACCACCTGACCTAGCACCCCCAGAGGTAATTTGAGAACTTGGAGGACATTGAGCCACGCCTTATTTTACGTGCCCTGGCCACCATTAGTGAACACGGCGGAGGATTTTTGTCAGCGACTGGCCTCGAACCCGCAACGCCCGATATATATATATATATATATATATATATATATATATATATATTCGAGTATATATATATACAGTCAAACCTCGATATCTCGAACTTGAAGGGAGAGACAAAAAAATTCGAAATACATCAAAAATTCGAATTATCGAAAATCCCATGTTATCAATAGTAGAATAGAGGAATAAAGCTTTTTTACATACCTTTTAAAAAAAGTAATCCATTTTTTAATTTTAATGAACACTGTTTGCAAAATTATTTGAAAAAAGATTTAATTGTTGTTTGTTTCAGAGTATGAAATTTTATCTATTACACTTTCTAAGTGAACAATGGCTTTAAATGTGTCCTCTGACATATTTGGCTGACTTTCAACATATCTCCTCAAAGTGTCTACTGCAGATAGTGCTCCTTTGTTTGTCACATTTGGTGACAAATGGAGGATTACTTCCTCATCTTCTACTGATAATACACAAGTAGCTTTCGTCTGACCGATGATTTCATTGTCCTCCCACCGACCATACACTATTACTGCATCATCTACGACAACAAAATAAATGAATTACATGTTATCGAGGTGCATGAGTCTGCTTAATCGGTTCCAATCATTTTCTGCGCAGTTGTCAGCAGGGTGGTCGATGCTGATTATCTGAGAACTTTCGTGGTCTTTTATGAATCCAACCTTTTTAAAGCTATTCGTTATCGTAGAGGAAGACACAATGTTCCAAGCTTTGTCTGCCATTCGCATAGTATGTAGAATATTTACACCAGATGGTGAAACATCTTCTTCCATTTTGAACAGCATTTTTTTAACCACTTGATGACGATACGTTACTTTGAAACTTTTGATGGTGCCCTGGTCAAGTGGTTGAAGTTTTGATGTAGTATTCGGGGGGAGGAATTCAATTCTTATGTTTTCTATTTTAGATATGGTACTGTGCCCCGTACAATAATCAATGAAAAGCACGATTTTCCGCTTTTCTGTTTTCATTTTTTTATTTAAATTCTTGAGCCAGTTTTCAAAAAGGTTAGATGTCATCCAAGCTTTTCGGTTAGCTTCGTAATCCAAAGGAAAATATTTTATCCCGCTGAAACACCTTGATTTTTTTAGATTTCCCTATCATTGACGGTTTTAACTTCTCTGTTCCATTCATATTCACGCAAAACAATAAAGTTAAACGCTCTTTACTGCTGTTCCCTCCATGACATGCTTCACCCTTTACATGCATGGTTTTGTCTGGAGTGTATTTAAAAAAAAGTCCAGTTTCATCTGCATTGAACACATCTTTTTCGTCGTAATCTTTCAATATCAAGCTTACTTTCTATCTAAATTCTACACAAACATCTTCATCTACGTTAGCACTTTCACCACACATTTTCAAAAATGTAATGTTGTTTCGTTTTTAAAATTTTTGGAACCAACCATTACTGCCTTTGTAATTTAAATAACCTAATTCTTTCGCAAAAGATTCAGCTTTATCTTTGATTAAAAGTCCATCTAGTGGGATGTTTTGAGTTCTACATTGCGTAATCCACATCATTAGGCACTTCTCCATATCGGGAAATTCACTAGCTTTTAACTTCTTTCGCTTGGCATGGACGTTTGTAGCCGTTCGGAATTGGCTTTAAGCAGTAGGTCCCGGTCTAATTACCCCTCGTGTAGCAAAAATTGACCGTACTGCTCCAAACCAAATCTTTCGCTTGCCTAAGCCGTCATCGAATTTTTCTAGGACAATTGCTTTATTCTTTAAATTTGTTGACAATGTGCTGCCTGGAATCCCAAACTCCTGAGAAATTTCTTTTTTCTTTTTCGAACTTTTTTCAACTTCTTCGATAATTTGCTTCTTCACTTCAATAGTAAGCGTATTCAATTTTCGTTTGTTAGCCATTTTGAACAGATGACTCGCAGATGATCTCTCTTTCTCCAAATGTTCGTTTTGAACGAATTCTAATTTTTTCTGCAATAACCAAGATAAACATAAAGGAAACTTTTCAGCCTTTTCAGGAGCGGCACTAACCAGAATGCGAGACAGCACAGGCATGCATTCACACATGTAGTTTTTTCTTTCCCACCTTGTTGTAATGATAAGAGATTTCACATTTTTCTTGGTAGCCACCGACCTCTTGATTTTGTTCATGCCTTCATTTCCTGTTTTGTTAAAACCACCCCAACCCCATTTAGAAAGTAACCGTGGAAAATAAAAGGACAAAAAATAAAAGAAGGAATGGATGTCCACTGTATATGCATGGCAACTGACTGAAAAGAGATAAGGAACCAATAAACAGGAATTTCAACTTCCATCTTGGGTGTTCAAGAGAAGTTGTGATTTCATTGTGTTATCTTCCGTCCTTATATCCCTTCATTTTAAAATTTATGCAGGGTTTTACGACTTAATTTTTGAATCGCTTTTCGATTTTTTAGAAATTTCTATTTTTTGGATATTATTTTTTTGTTTTTAGAAAATATTGTCTTCTCCATTTATGGAAAAAATACAAGTTATCGAGGGATGAGCTAAAAAAATTCGTCAAATCAAGGTTTTTTTTTAACATTGAGGGCATAGGAAATTTGAAGGGAATTTTTTTTTCTTCTAGATATCGAAAAATTCGCGAAATCGAGGTTCGAGTTAGTGAGGTTTGACTGTATATATATATATATATATATATATATATATATATATATATATATATATATATATATATATATATTTAATCCCCCTTAATATGCGTTCTTACAAAGGGGGTATGAAATTTACTGTTTTAAAGAGGGAATCGAAAAGATGGGCCCCGTACGCTTAAGGTTAAATCTCAGACACTTCGAAATCTCCAAATCAAATTGAAGTCTCCAAAATCAAATTGCATTTGATTCTCCAAATCAAATGCGGTCTCTTCATATTGAAACTGGAGCGCTATGCAACGTCAGCGTTAAAAATTTTAATCAGTCAGAGAGCTCAATTCAAAAACCACGTGCTAGAGCAAACCAATCACAGGTCATATCAAGAATCTCGGGGGCCAACTTAGTAACGTAATGCAACACTTCGGATGCAATGTGAGCAGGCTTTTACCGTACCTTTGCGAGTGCTTTTACCACTGATTTTCCCTCACATATATGAGCCCCTTTCACTTTTGAGGCCAACTACACAGTATGTTGGCCTTTATATTCATTTCTTTTCGTTTTCTTATTTCCGACGATGCGGAATTTTTTGTCATGGGTTTCATAAAGGGTTCAGAATTGTATTTTTCAACGATTTGGTGCCATTGTAAGTAATTATTTTCCGTTTCATCTATATTGTTAGGTACACTACATTTTTTTAATGTCTTTTGAATCATGTGAGGTTTAATTTCATTCCTTGCTTTTATTATCAATTGACGCACTATTTGTAGACTGGCATGACGCAATTGACCTCCTGTTGTAAATGTTTTTTCATCTCCAAACATCCACGTGTTCCACTGTCGTTTTAAATTTCCTATGGATGGTTTATTGATACACGCATCTAAAGGCTGAATTAATGGCATTAATCCACCTGGAATAACTGCCATGTCCGTGTTACACTCTTTCATCAATTTCTTCGCATTATCCGTTAGATGACATCTGAACATATCCCAAACTAAAAGACTCTCTGGATTCTTTAAGGCACCAGGACGCTTTTGCCAAACATTTCTTATCCATAATTTTACACCGTTTTCGTCCATCTATCCTTTCTCGTGAACATGATGGAAAACACCATATGGGAAATTATATTTGGACACCGTTTTTCTTTTAAAAATAACCATGAGTTTTCATTTTGTACCTTCCGCTTAACAGGAAAGCACTGCGGTGAAGTGAGATTTTTCGCGACCTGTTGCTTTTATGTGAACTGTTTTTGTTCCTTTCATATCAATTAATTTATTTCCTATCATATCAAAGATTACTGGAGTTTCCTCCATATTTCAAATATGTGACAGTAAATATATTTTTTTCTTTCGTAGGTCAATAACATAAGTCTAGAAACTTATCAATTTGTTGTCCAAATCTTTCGGAAGTCATTGCGAAACTTTTGATTTTTCTCGTAGAACTAAATTATTCCGTGCCATAAATCTACAGAACCAAGTCAAAGTTGCTTTAAAGTTTTCACTTTGATTTGCATTCTTTTTTAGTCCACTTTCAGGCAAATAAACATGTGCTGTTTCTTGTTACAATTAATCCATTCTGGCGATTTTCTAGGACCCAGTTAGCAACACTTTATTCTAGGATAGGTCATTTCGTTACCCCTTACGCAAAGTACATTTATTAATTGGCATATTAATTATTGTGATTTCGTTTTTCTTTCACTCACGTATGGAGCTTTCACCAACACAAAACATCCTTGCTGCAGCCCGATTTCCATTTTCTTTTGCAAATTGAATGTCTTTGCATTTGAAACCAGTATTGCGTTTGTTTCGTTTGGCAGGGCCCATATTTACTACTAAAAGGAACACTAGATCAACTGTATTTCAACTAAAGCAAATGCGATTTACTAAAGCATTCAATGTTCACTTTAAAATTGCGGCTTCAAATAACAGGAGAAAGAGAATACATCTGATTCCTATTTCGCGAATTCATTCGGGCCAGAAGTGCGTTCTTACGCCTTGTTTGCATTATTATTTACTCCCTCAAGCATTTACCCCACACACATATTGTTCCCCTTATCTCTATTCAATTTAGTATACCATTGTTTTAAAGCCTGGGAAAGTCCTTCGAATGAATGACTTCAAAAGATAAAGCATCACACATGTACATTTCAGGTTTCTCCGTCAATAAAAGGAAGCGCATTGTAAGGAGAATATACCTAAAATTTAAAAGTGTAGTTTAAAATTATAGGTGCGCGTTATACACCGGAAGATAAGATTATATATATATATATATATATATATATATTACTTATTTTTTTTTCTCCAATGCGGTGGCACTTGTCGCGAAGACATTCGCCTATGATTCACCGCAGTTTTGCTGGCCATTTGATTATGGGGGCGCCATATAGGCAGACCAGCATTGCCCCCTATAAAAGGACGACACAAACGGAGGCATTTTACTGGCGCTTCGCCAGGATTCGATCTGAGCACCCTCAGCTCCGAAAACCAGCGCGCTGTACCACAAGGCCGCCACGGCCCAATATATATATATATATATATATATATATATATATATATATATATATATATATATATATATATATATATATATATATATATATATATATATATATATATATATATATAAAATGATATTGAAGGATAAATTTCATTGTATGAAAATGCAAGTCGTGTACCCAATGGCATCGCATACCATCACACCGGGTGCAGGCCCGTATGACGATATCGACTGCAAGCAGACCACGTGCGTTCTCCTCGGTGCCTCCAGACACAGTACGCCCTATATGATGCTGCACGCAGAGTCGGGAATCGTCTGAAAAAAACGACGTGGTGTCCATCCTGTATCCATTTTTGTCGTTGGGCGCACCACTGTCGCTGTGCGTATCTATGGGATCGTTCATTAATTACGTAAGGCTTTTAGGGGGGGAGGGAGTCGAGCCGAATGTCACCCAGTCTCACGTGGGGGATAGGGGGGGGGGGTCTCGGAAAACATCGCGTAATTTTTATTTCCGCCAGAAACAGTGTAAAATTTCGAGAAAACTGGGTTATATTAAGTAAAACATGTTTCTACACTAAATTATGGCTAAATCCTACACAATAGTTCCAGTAGTCACTCTTGAGACCACACATGAGTCCCGTGGACTGAATTAGAACGAATATTCTTTTACGAATTTTAGTAGTTCCTATTTAAGTATTTTATTGTTCGATTTTCTCACTGTGATTCTAGACTACGTTCTTAATAGTCTTATATACTAGTCTTAACTAGTCTTAAATAAAAATAATTAAGCAAATTATGTTTTTTTTAAATAAATCCAACGCAATCAAGCACAGATTAACGTGTTTACACTAAAAATACGCATTTTGAAAAATCTCACGTGAGATTAGAAGGGGGGGGGAGGGGGGTCGAGCCAAATCTCACGATAGCTCACCAGGGGGGGGGGCGTCGAAAAATCACCAAAATTGCCTCACGTAATTAATGGACGCCCCCTATGCCGCAGTGTCAAGGGAAGCCGCAATAATGGTCGCCGAGCAGACAGTCCGTGCTGCTCCAGACGACGTCGGAATGTTTCGTGCTGATACTTTTCGTGCTGCAAACAAGCCCATTTCCTGATTCAAGGTTTGTGATGTGGCTGTATGATCCTGCAATGCCGAACTGACAACATGTCTGTCCTCTCGGGCGTTAGTGGCAGGAGACCGTTGAGATTTTGCATGGCGTTCAGTATGACCCTCCTGAACCTATCGATACCATATTCGAATGACAGTCGTTGGATTCCGACCAATACAACAAGTAATATCGGGGAACGATAAACCGCATTCTCGATAGGCCACGATCCTGCCATTAGGGAATTCCGAGACCTGCTGGTAGCCGTTCCTCATTCCTAGACCAGGCATAACACGATCTTCTCACAAACAACCAACATTCAAATGCGATTTCCGAATGAGAAACCCGCAGCGTAACGTTCCTTTTATACAGAGTGTGAGATGCCGTTTCTCCCTCCTGTGTCGTTCGATTACGCTTAAATGCTAATCATTTGCATATCCCAGCATCTTCTTCCTTGTATGCGAATTTGAAGTTTGTATCATTTCTCATTCATGGTGTTGCAATTTTAATAACCAACAGTATATATATATATATATCTTTTTTGGCGTCATCGTTTGTTCCACTGATATTTAAAATATTATTGCCAATAAGAGATAATTCTCTGGTGCAGTTTTTTTCAATGCACAATATCTTAATTTTATCAATAGAAAATGAGGAAAACAACGCTCTGAGAAAATAGAAAAAATATCAAGACATTCTTTTTATATTCCTAATTCATTATGAAAACATTTCTTAAAGTATTTATTGATGAGCTTTTGGAGATAATCTCATAATCACACAACTTTTGAGAAGTAATATTTCATCTAATTATCGGATATATTCTTTACTTATTATAACGGAATTGCCATTTAATTATAAAATAATTCTAATTTGACCCTATAGTTAGGCTTAAAGAATTTCACAAGAACCGAAACCATTAATTATCTTTTTAAAATTATCCAAGCTCTAAAGAAAAAAGGTAATTAATGAATGGGATTAATTAATTTCTCCCCATGGTAGGTATAATAATGTGTAGTAACATGGTATAAGGTGTAATATCAGTTATATTAAGACGTAAACACAAAATTCTAAAAAATTAAAATTAAAAATAAAACAAAAACAAAACTCGACAATATTATTTTCTTGTCTTAGAAACTGTTTAAACTTTCATATTTAATTGACACATGCCGATTGTATCTACAACGATTGTCACTTTTAATCTCGTATCCTTTGTTGCCATAGCATGAATGTTTTCCATAATTTTTGGCGTAATAACCTCAGCAGGGGTGTTCAGCGTTACTTGTGCTGTAATGGGTCAAATGGAACTCGACGTAGCATCGAGGCCATCCGAATGATATGCCCATCGGCCAGCTCATCCTGCCGCAACGAAAATGAACAAACCACTTGTAAATCATTCTAAGTGAAGGTGCAGAATATCCATAATATTTATCAAGCCTGATTTAGTTTCTTCTGAGGCCATTTTGCCTCTTATATAGTAATGTATTATCAACTAGTTTTTCTTCATTGTGTAGGGAGTATTAAGGCTGATATACTAAAATGGCTATCAATCAGACTACGCATCGAATTTGTTTACAATTGACATGAGTGACTTTGATGTATGCTAAATGTGAGAGTGCTGGCAGTTTCATTGCAGTGGTGCCATCTCTTGGACTTTGCACTGATTAAATCTGAACTTCTTTGCAAGATACTTCTCTTACAGTTTGTACGGTTTTATATACTGTATTTCCACTATACTTTCGTTAGAATTTTCGACTAGTGTAAAAACTCTGAAACTATTTTCCGTAAAAGAAAACTTGCACTTTTTTTTTGTCTGGGAGGCATTTACAGTGATTGAATGTTTTATAATTTTTTCTTAACATTCTGAAGACAAATTTTATTACATAAAAGTAAAAAAGTCCTAATTTTTTTTTAAAATAATTGTATTTTAAGATTTTTATTTAAGTAAAAAGGCAAAGTCGAAATTTATCTTTTGCAAATTAGTATAATTTGTATCTTTTTTCCCTCTATTTCTTTTGACTGATTAAAGGAGAGCTTGCTAATTGCAATCAACAGCACTTTTCATTGCTTCATTTTTCAATTATAAGACAAACAAAATAACTTTTTACTGTTTTCTTGATTATATCTCGTTTTGAGTACAAGTAATCTTTATGTTTAGAGATTAAATATTATTTCAAAAGCTATATGAAATTTGCTAAAAAACTGAACTGGTATGGACAATTAGGAAGGAAAATGCAGTGTCAGTTTCAAAAACTCTAAAAAATATGACTCTAAAACTGAAAGATGTTGCTCTAGAATTGAACTAATTTTTTCTACCGGTTGTAATGAGAAAATGCTGGATGGAAATTAACGACTAAATAAGGTTCTATTCAGAGGTAATAGTTCCTCCGGATTAGGTCCTATTTCATGGAAAAATGTATAAATTGTGCCCCAAATGGTTCTAAATGGATTTTCTATGATTGGGACAAGTTGGTTTTCCTATATTCAATTAACTTTTACACTTGAGAAAATTTTTTCGCATTTAAAATGTTTCACGTTTTCTAGACGGCTTGACCAAATTTATGTAAAACGTCTGAACCAATTTTTTACGAATGAGTTTTCAAAAAAAAAAAAATCCATAGAAAAAAAAATTTCCTTCTTACACACATTTAATTTAATTTTTTTTCAGATTTTTCTGATGTTGTCGTCTTTAGGTTATTCCCTAAATAGAAAAAAAAACACAATTTACGTTAGGTTTATGAGAGATTCATCTGATGGAATATCTTCAAACAGACCTGCCATCATGGAGGTCTGTGTGATCGTCTTCTCTAGGGTGTCAAAGGCGGGAATTATTTAGATTAAGACAACTCCATCTATTGGATATGGAAATGATCCCCAATATATATGATTGACCAATACGAAGTATATTACAATTATCACCAGGAAAAAAATTAATACATTCGAAAAAATATATTATAAAACTAGCTGAAAACCCGCGCTTCGCTACGGAGTACATTCAAATTAAATACAACGGTCAATGTATGCAATTAATGCCAAATATATATATATATATATATATATATATATATAATAAATGCGACGATCAATCTATACAATTGATGTAAAATATATATATATATATATATATATATATATATATATATATATATATATATATATATATATATATATTTATAAAAAAAACATAAGGGATATTTATTTTTTTTGGATAATATCCAATCGTCTGCTGCATTAGAAAGAAAAAGAATATCATTTTTGTCTACTTAGTTGTTATGCACGTGACGATAAATTTATTTAAAGTACCAGAAAAAGAAATCACGTGATCAACATTTAATAAATTAAATTCTAAAAATTAATCTTTAAAAATTCACCAAAAATCAGAAAATCAAGGTAAAGGTTCGCAAAAGATTTCATTTTAAAGAAATGTTTAGGATCTTTCTCGCGATATAAATTTTATAACCCTCCAATTATTATTTTAAATGCAAACTTAAAAAAAGTTACAAAAGCAGCTTAAAAATTTAATTTAAAAAATCTAAGAAGAATTCATCAAAAATCTCTCTTAGTGCACCCCTACACCATAAGAAGAATCGCCATGCAAAATGTCAGCCCTTTAGGTCCAGTGGTTTGGTCTGTGCGTTGTATGTCAGTGAGTCAGTTACGGAATTGTTTTATATATATAGATAAGGGGTAAGGATAACACCCTACGTTGTTGGAGTGAACACGCTAGCACCTCCTCTATAATCCCCAAGAAGAAGCACAGGAGAAGGTGAGATGCTGAACTCGAGAAAAGATACCCTCAAAAACTGATGGTCCACTGGTCAGAATGGTAGGACTCGAAGACCATGAACACTCGAAGATGTGCGTTTTATCTCAGCTCCTGCATATGCTTATGGAAGACAGTAATATGACTTTCTATATTTTTTTTCTCGAAAATTTTCTGGAACTATCGATTTATGTTATCACTATTGTTGCTAATTGTAACATGTTCTATGCAGGAATCATTTAGCTAAGTCCCCCGTCGATGTAAAAGGAAACTGTCTTATTATTTTAAACCTTTGAATGTGCTATAATTTTACTTCATCGTGGGACGATTAGAATTCCGTGATAGTAAACTTTATATGGTTCTATTTCTTCTTTAACCTGTGAATCCTCTAACGGTCCAGGCACACTATAAAGTAATAGGCATAAATATGAATAATTCCTTTATTTTCTACGTAGAGGTAGACTAACAGACCGACTTGGGGCTTCAAATAATAACACAACAGTACCGCAACTTGCGGTACTAAGAAACTGAACTTTAAAGTCGTAACGAACCCTTTCAGGTAGAATATACGTTCACTAACAATACCCGTAACCATCGGTCTCTGAAATAACTATCGAAATCGTGCAGCCACCTAGGCTAAATACTAATACGTGCTCTATCAGATAAATACCGCTTTCACTTTCAATCTAACTTTTCTCGACTCTTTCGTATCTCTACTAATAGCCAACGCACTACCGTACAAATCTCCACTCCCTTCTTGGGCTCTTGCCAACTCAGCGTGTGTCACTTAAATAGACCAGACACCTGCTCTGAACTCACTTCGACTGGCCTGCACTGCGCAGCTACCAGAAATTTGCATCTGAGCAACACGCGAACCCTACAACTTGTAAACAAAGTTCTTAGTTTTGAATTATTAGATTTATTTATTTAAAACAAGATGGATTAACAAGCAGTCTGGCGTGAGGGAAAGGCATCTTTGGTCGTCACAGCCTTTTGTGGGAACAATATTACAACACTAGATAAACTCATCGTTCGAGTGGGTTAACGGACATTGTAATTTACAGAAGCAACGCAAAAACTACTGAAGGGATAGTAGGAATTTACGGTTTCTTAGGATTTATTATAAAAACTAAGACTAGCGACATAATGATGTAAGGATGGTATTAAGTATGATTGTCTCTATTTACAATTCACAAATGTGAAGATTATTAATTATTTTGCGAATGATCTTCAATTGTTAACTCTTCGAAAACACTATAAAAAGGAGAAACAATAGAATTTAATAACTGTGTACCTGATTTAGATTTTCTAGAAAACTTTGCTATGTATACTAACTCCCCAGTTTTAGCCAATGGCCTATCTACTTTACCCTTCATGTTGCTTGGTATATGAATTTGTTAATTATTAATCTCTAAAATTTCCACTGATTTCTTCTAATCATTTGATTAAAATTCCTTTATTTCTTAATTCCACCTCATAATTCCGCCTTTTCAGTTCAACTTTTCTCCCTTTTCATCCCATCTTGCTTTATTTGTTTGTTTCCTTTTCAGGCGTGTCTCTTTGAGAGGGCTTGAGCACATTATTTTCACTCAAACGTTCCTCTGACAGACGAACCCCATTCCTGCTAAGAAATTCTTTAGGTAAATTTTGTTGTTTCCCCTATGTTCAGGATTCGACACATCGGTCATGTTTTACGAACTTGTGCCTAGATGGCAGCACCAGTATTTTTTTTAATATTTTTATATTTTTGTATGTTCAAGTACAGGTAGAATATGTGTTCCATAAGCGGTGTTGGAAATAGGTCCAATGTTCGGTCCAATGTTAGTGGCAAAATATAAAAGTCTGTTTGTTTGTGAAAAAGTGTAATTGTGATGTGTGGTAAATAAACCCAAAAATGACAATATCGTTTTTATTTTCTTGGTGACCGTCAATATTCTTGTGACAGTGATCGTGTGGCGGATCCCTTTTTAGTTTATATGACGACAATTACACAGGTCTGCGATGAAAATATTTCCTGAAAACTAAGCATTGTCTCCAATGTATTTTTGGACGCTGATTTCAGAAAGAATAACCGAAAAATTCCATCACGTACAGTTTTTTTCACAATATGAAATTTTCTGTTTTTAGTCTTTGTGTTTTTATGAATATACAATTAACATGTAATTTATTTTTGTTCGCCTGTTAAAATTCATTAATATATATATATATATATATATATATATATATATATATATATATATATATATATATATATATATATATATTATATATATATATATATATGTAAAACTTATATTTTTTGTATTTTTATAAGAAACAATTAATGAAATAAAAAAATGTTCGATACACATAAATAAAAAAAGGAAAGAAATTAATAAAATAGTGTAGACAATGAGGTGATTTTCATTATACTAGGTTCTAGGCTAAATGAAAAAAAACTTATTAGTACCTGGTGTCTCTTTTTCATGGTTTAGAAGACGAGAAAATGATTTCCTTCCTTATTTTTCTGAAGATGTTGATTTAGTTTATTGTAGCAATATTACTGGCTTGATGGTCCAGTTTCAAATTGAATATGACGCAAAGGAATGGAGGCTCTTCATTGGATCATGAAAAAGAAGCATCAAAATCCGTGTTACTCCATAACGGAAGCAAATATGCTTCAATACCAGTTGAACATTCCGTGCACTACAAAAAATGCTACTAAAATTTAGCCATCATTTTGAACAAACTTAAATACAAGGATCACATGTGGACCATATGTGGGGATTTAAAAGTAACTGCCATGCTTCTTGGACTTCCATGAAAATACAAAATATCCATGCTTCCTGTGTGAGTGGGACAGTAGGGAAACGAGTCAACATTGGATTAAAAGAGAGTGGCCAGTAAGAGAGAAAATGGAAATTGGCAGCAAAAATGTTATTGAGGAAGCTTTGGTTGACCGTGAAAGGATTCTTCTGCCTCCACTTCATATGAAACTTGGTTTGATAAAACAATTCGTGAAAGCTCTAGACAAAGAAGGTCGGAGTTTCAAGCACTTGCTTCATTCATTTCCTGGATTAACGGCAGCGAAAGTGAAGGAAGGTGTCTTTGTGGGACCAGATATTCGAAAACTTATGAAGGACGAAAAATTTGAAGCATGTAGGACAAAGGTTGAAAAGGAAGCTTTGAGCTCCTTTAAAGAAGTTGTTAATAGAATTTTGGGAAATTATAAGGATCCCAACTTCAAGAAAATTGTACAAAGTATGCTTGAAAATTTCAAAAAATTAGGATGTTTTGTCAGCTTAAAAGTTTATTTCCTAATGTGTCATCTGGACTATTTTCTTGAAAATCTTGCTGCCGTCAGTGAGGAATACGGTGAAAGATTTCACCAAGACATTAAGCAGATGGAATGCAGATACCAGGGTGTATGGAACAAAAACATGATAGCAGATTACTGCTGGTCGCTACATAGAAAACAGCCGCAAGTTACACACAGAAGATCTGCTTCCACACGGATTATTCAACACGAAAGAAAAAATGCACTACAAAGCCTTAGAAACTTGACTTTATGCGGCCATTGCTGAATATCCAGAATCATATGATTTTGTACTAATGACAGTAAACGACTCAGTAAAGTGGATTCTAAATATATATGTGAGTATTAAAGTAATTTTTCACACAAAACTTCTTACTTCTTACTTTGTTTTACTTCCTAGAAATGTTTTTACATGGTATATAAAGCATTATTTTTCTAAATTTTCAAACGCAATTTTCAAAAAACTGTTACGTGATGGACAAAGAAGAATGACATATTTGAAATTAGCGTACCAAAATACATTAAAGTCAATCGCTACTTTGCAAAAAATATTTGTTCACTGAAAATTTGCAGTCCTGTGTTATTACTCATAAATGAACAATACATTGATTTATTAAACGCTACGCCACAAATATATTTACACAAAAATATATTGAAATTCATATATATATACAGTGGACTTATATAATTCAATTCAAAATAAAGTAATTCATTACACCCTCACTAAATTCACTACCTTCTCATTAGATTTAAGTAACTTACTAACTTCTAAGCTATTTCATTCGTAATTTGCCGAAAGAGCATTTTTAAATGACAGATATGTTGAACATAGAGTCACTATACCTTAAGTTGGTTGTCTGGTCCTCCGGTAACGCTTGGAATTCGGCACGGCATGGACTACTGGGTGACCTGACGGCCAGTCTTCGTACTGGGGGCGGGCTGCACGAGGAACTCTGCGGCATAGGCTTACTCTGATGCAACGGGCTCGGAGTGGTGAGAGCTTTGATAGGGTCCACCGGTCATCATACTCTACTACTTTCAGCGGTCATCACAAATCTGATACGTTCCACGGTCATTATACCCTGCTACTTTCAGCGGGCATTATACTCTGCCACATTCAGCAGTCATAATTTCTGCTACTTTCAGCGTGTAATCACCTCGGCTACTTTCAGCGTGTAATCATCTCTGCTACTTTCAGCAGTCATAAAAAATATGGGCTGTGATCGTAAAGTTATTTGTTGTGGTAAGTACTTTCTTTATATGACAAAGACTGATTACTCATATGTACATACACAAATTAATTTATTAAACATAATAAAATACATACACTTATACACTTCATGATATATCAGGTGCTTAAAAATACTAAAAATACTAATTTACTTCCCAAGAATTCCTAAGTGATATATATCTATGGCAATATATGTTCATATTAATTGTAATTTCTCCTATCATTTTTCTACGTGATCATCTAATTTAGCATTATTCAGAGAGCACATGACACGGAATCACCAGGAACATAAAAATCCCATACCTGTAGTAACGTTTCTCGCTCGAACAGCTGGGAAGGCGCTCTCTTTACTATACAATGGGTTCTCCTCTTGACAATAGCGGGGTTGGCTGGGTCGCGTCTCGCTCCCATTGGTCAAATTTATTACCGGGTTCTGCTCCCTTGGCTGGTAGTGGGCGCTCAACGAGTGGTTTTGGCAGAGATCAGGCTCAACTCCACGGTAAACTAGACGAGGAACTCCTTCTAGGGTTAGGGGGATAGTGGCCGCGTTTTGACCTCTCCTTTGTGCGGCATACGTGAGTCGCTGGCTCGGGTCGGTGAGGGAGTCTTTCCGTCGGTTGGCACTTCATCGGAAGGGTATTTTATGCAGTGGACCAGGGGCTTGCGTCTGCTTCTCTATAATCATTCAGGCTGCTCGCTAATACTTCCCTGCTGGCTATTTCTGCTTGCCCAGCTATTCATCTTTCTTCATACTCCACCTTTATCTAGCGGCAGTTCCTCTTTCTATCCACATCGATCCCCAATGCTATCTCTATTTCAGTCTATTATCATTAAAGCCGATCGTCAAAACTACCTGCTTCTTCGAGCTCAATATACCTCTCTTAGATATACTACTTGTACCAGTATAGCTACCTCTCTATGCCAGGTTCAGTTGGTACGTGACTTTGCATCACTAACTTTCTCCCTTACTAACTCTGGGGCTTACATCTCTGTCAGGATAAATCCACTACTGCATGTGTTTGGCTCACTCTCTACATCAGGCTCAGTCTATAATTGACTCTGCATATCTATCTTTTTTCATTAATAACTTTCGGTCTTACGTACCCATAATGCTAAATCAACTGCGGCCTCTTCAACTCCTGATTTTGCCTACATCTTTTTCGATTTCTAAGCCCAATCTGCTCTGCTATTTCTCTATATGAACTTAACTTCAACTCCTTCACTCTGGGCTTCCATTTGTGACCACCTTCTAACCATTGGGCCAATTTGGACCTATATTATTGGCTGCACATATATTTTATAATTTTCTTCTCCCAATCTAAATTGAAGGAGGCGCCCGTCCCTGTTTCTGACGCCCTCCCTTCTGGGGTTCTCCAAACTCTCACGCTACTCTTCGACCTCCTGCTGTTCTCCTAACGAAGTCAACCTCACAAATCCCTAATCTACTCTTTTCATTTTCAACTTCGCATCCCTTCGTCTCCAATTTTCGCCTGCTCAGTTCATTAAATCCAGCTGGTCCCCATTCACTGTCCGTATTTTATTTCAACTTGGCATCTCTCGGCTCCATTTTCGCCTAATTAGTTCGTTAAATCCAGCTGGTCACCACTTACTGTCCGTTTCTGAATATATTCTTCTCACATTACTTTGTACCTATCTTGCGTCTGTTCTATTTGCGAGAACTCTGTCGCCACCACTGCGACACGGGCCTTCCCTCTCTAACTCTCCTCGTCTTTTTCTCTCTTTTAACTCGATTTTCATCTCAAAATCTTACTATCTTTTTAATAATCTGATCTCCCTAACAACTTCTGAATCTCAGTCTCTAAGACCATAAGAAGTTGGGGGCTAGAAGTCAGATGACTGTATCTCGTCTTCACTTCTCTAAAATATTCTTCATCCATTTCTTAAATTCCACAAATCTGAAATTCTTCAAAGCTGAAATTCACCAAAAAAGATTATGCTGTCAGTTTGGTGGGATTATAAAGAATTATGCATTTTGAACTTTTACCCAGAAACCAAAATTCAAGCGTCTATGTTCAAGAACTCACCAAACTGAGCGATGCAGTTCAAGAAAAGCGGCCAGAATCGGCAAATCGTAATTGTATTGTTTTCTGACATGATAATGCAAAGCCCTACACATGTTTGGTCACTCGCCAAAAATTATTAGAGCTGGGTTGGGATGTATTGTCACATCTACCATATAGCCCTGAGCTTTCGCCTTTAGATTTCCATTTATTTCGTTCCGTGCAGAACTCCTTAAGTGGTAAAATTTTTAATGACGCTGATGAGGTAAATTCTCCTTTAATTCAGTTATCTACTGAAAAAAATCAGAAGTTTTATGAACAGGGAATTATGACATTGCCTGAAAGATGAAAAAAGGTCATCGACAGAAACGGACAATACCTAATTTAATAAAGTTACATTTTCAAGTAAAAACTTTTACTTCTTACTATCTAAAATCTGCAATCAATTAGTTGCCAACCCAATGAATTCAGATGTTTACATATATCCATGATAATTTGCGCAACAGCATAGTAGTAAACATATCATACGTACACAGTGAAGATTATGCCCTGTAAACATCCTATTTATGGCAAATATTTATTTCATTAATGGTCACGATATGCGTAATAAAACTTAATGTATGTATACTATTAATTAGTTTTACGTATCGTATGTGTACAAGATATGCAATATAAATAGTGGACATCATTTATTACCCATTAGATGAAAGGATGTGATCCATCAAATAGTTCATCAGAAAACATAACGAAATAGATATAGTTCCGTTATACATGATATGAAATATTTATATTTTCTCGTACATTTAAAATATGAAAACAATTAAGTGGGAAAATCAGTTTCTGCAGAATGCCTCTACTAAATACGACGTTTTCTGTGATCGCGCAAAAAATTTACTAGGAAGTACATAGGTCATAATTTTCTCTGTAATTTGAACGGTTATGCATTGAAATTAGTTGTAATCCGTAAAAGGGAATTTCATTGTAATAACTTGCGAAATTATTAATTTGGCTGCAACAGCTCAATGCTATTTCAGGCTAAAGATGATTTCCAAATATTTGCATTTGTAAGTTATAAATAGAAACTTATGTAACCACAGCAGATTTCAAATTGAAATGTCCTGAAATTTATCAGCCTTCTCAGAATTTAACTTATTTGTATAAACGAATTGAAATGGCAGGTAATTTTTACTCTTGAGAATTTTGAGAACAGTTGTAGGCACACTTAAGAATTAAAATTCCTTACGTGAAAATGCAAGGGCTTTTACGAAAAAATATCAGACGAGAGATAGTTTTTAGAAAATGAACACCAAGAAAACCTGTTGCATTTACAAATAAAATAAAATAAAATAAAATAAAATAAAATAAAAAAATAAATAATTGTATAATATCTTTCAACTTATAAACGCTAAAATTTATGCTATCAGCAACTCATTAAAAGTAATATCTGCACGATACTACGTTAAAGTCTAAACGTCTTTTTAGTGTAGAAATTTTCAGAATGAATAAAAATATCAATACTCATATTGCGAAGAAATCTGTTTAAAAGGCTCTAATGACTTCTGTTTTAAAAGGTTACAATTTATGTGTTGTTAATTGCCTTGAATTTTTTTCTTTTCTCCAGACGGTATTGTTGGACATTATCCTTACCGTCATATGACACCGCGGGTTTGCTAGCCACTTTTCTGGGAGCACCGTATATAGGTGGCCCAGCGTTGCCCCCCTATGAGCCGGCCCCGTAATTTTGAACAGAGTCAACTGACGAGACCCGACCACTTAACCCCGCACCCCCCTGAAGTGATTTTGAGAACTTGGAGGACATTGCAGCCACGACCAGCTGCCATTAGTGTACACGTCGGTGGATTTGTCAGCGACCGGCATTGAACCCGCAACCCTCAGATCACTGGCTCGACGCCTTTGCTAACCGGGCCATCGCGGCCCCACCTTGAAAAACTTAAAATATCGAATTTTCAGACTGAAACATTTTTGTGAAATGTGTACTTTTTCTAAAATATTTAGTTAATTATTCTTACATTCATAAAAACTTTAATGACCGAAGTAAAAGCTTGGAGCTTATTCATATGTATTAAAATGTACTTCATGAACCATAGCTAACTGTAGTCTAATGAATATGTGGGAAATATCTTTACAGAACGTAGATTTAGTGTTATTTATTGTAGATTACGAGGCATTTTATTTGTCAAATGAACGATAGATTTAAATGACACAGTATGCAGTAATATTATATTCCAACTTAATGAGGCTTGGCAGCTTAGCATGAAAACCATTAAACCTTTCAATAAACTCTTGTAGTTCTCTAATATTTGTTACATTAATGTTGAGACATGTTCCCCCTGATTTTCTTCATATGCGCTACACTGTCGTTGCATTAACTAACTGTACCTGGTACATCAGTCTCCCCTCCCATTACAGTTGCGTTTTTTTTAACAGTCAGGAATTTACCTCTGTATATACCTCTGAAGAGGTATCTAAATTATATTTCTCTTAAAAGATTATTTTCTAGTAAAGGTGTTTTTAGATCGCCCAATTTCCCAGTACTTCAAGATGTTATGTAGACATGACAGGTACCTACCGAACATTTTGACAAATTCTGCAAAATGCGTAAGGTTTTATAAGGTCATATGTCTGCTCTAGAACTCCAATTAAGGTGTAACTTCTTGAAAGATAAAGGAGGATTTCTTGGATGAATTTAATACGAATAGAATTTTTGTTACTAAACAGAAGTGACGCAATTAAGAGGTAATAAAAACAGATGACTGATTTGTAAACATAATTTTATCCGCAGATTGGTTTATTTTTTATTTTTGAATGTGATTGTGGGGCACTGGAGACATGTTAAACCAATAATGTAGCGAAATCAAGCTTAAGGGGACAGTGGACTTTCAAACCTAACTTTTTTTGTTTTGAATGGATTTGCTTGAAATTTGAATATGTGATTAGTACCATAGATATTTAAAAAGTGGTTAAAAATTTAATGATGAAATATTAATAATTTATGAATTCTGAATTAATAATTATATCAATAATTGACGTAATTAAAAATGTCCAGTGCGCATTTCTTTTGCATATAATATGGTAATTTTTATTTACAGGATACCTTATAGAACTAACAATGAAACTTATTGCTTATTTTAAGCATTCATTAAAAATATGAAGAGAAAAAATAATAATTGTGAAAACACCCTTTTTATTACGCAAAATACCTATAAATCATCTTTTGAAGTACAAAATTTAGAAATTCTGAGCTACGAAGCATAATTTTTTTAATAACATTTATTTTATACACAGTTAAGTATATAAAACTTAAATTTAAAAGCAATACGATGATTAGAAATGCGCATGGAGCAGTATGAATATTCGTATGACATAAAAATTTTTATTTTGAGAAAAACCCATTTGAAGTTATTGCTATTAGTAACCACAAAATATCTAAATTAAATTACTATATAGCAAATAAATATCACCTACCTTATATATATATATGTAATGGAACTTCAATGAGCCATAGATTTTGATAAATATATTTTAGCTTTTCAACATTTATCATAATTGTACCAGTATCGTGTGTAATGATGAATAACAAAATTCAAATGAAACTCTACTTCAGGCAACTTTGTTTACAAATACAAATGGCTATAACTTGGAAAGTAATCACAAAAATTAAAAATTCTTTTTGCAACACATTTCAACTCGTACGTAGTTTCACAATTCAATAAAATAAAAAAAAATCGAATTTTCGGACAAATTTCACAATTTTGAAAGTCCACTGTCCCCTTAAAATTAAACGACGTTACATGGCCTGGAACATTCAAAGAAGATCAGATGGGAATGAAATTAGGAGAGAATCAGAAAGTATTTGAAACCGAATGCATGATAGTCAATAATGAAACGTAAAATATCTTATAAAATCTGCATTCTTCAATGGTTGCCGGCGCATGTCCACATTACAGGCAACGAGAACGCAGATAAACTAACAAAAGAGTTTCGAAATCTCAATAATAATAATAATAACACCAACAGCGCCAGTGTCACCCTCTAGGGCGCAAATGCCGTGGATAAATACAAGTTGAAGGAACACTCGATTCCAATAAAGAACCAGCTCCACGACATCAGTGGAGATTGATTTATAACTAAAACCAGGCTTAGAAATGGCCATCACAGAGGATTGAAAATTGACAGAGAGAGCAGGAAAACCTGCAGAAACTGCGGTAACTGCCCGGACACAGAATTGACGACGGCACACATTTTTGATTGTCAAGCCATCTTTGATGAACTGTTAAAAAATGGAGTCTTGTTTACGAGACTGAACCTCTACGATGACAATATACTGCAGATTGCCAGGGCCACCATCTCCGCCCATGGCACTATTTGAATAAGCTTCATCATAGACACGACATCATCATCAAAATATCTTATATAATCAAATTTTTTAAACCAGCAGGAGGCAATTGGATGGAAGAATGTTCTGAATTTATTAACACCAGGTGACGAACGGCAAAAAAAAAATAGTAAAGTATTTTACTCAAAAAAATACACCCTTAAAAATTTTCAAAGTGCGTTTAATACTTAAAATTGAGTAAAGCACGTGCGATATAAGTTTTTTTAGATAAACAGTTTGAATACATTTCTTTGATAAAATGCTTACAAAATGATGACATTTCGTACTTCAGAACAGTTCAGGTTGCTTTAATTTATGAAAACTGTCTGTGATCAATGCGAAGCCCGGAATCTTTATAGACTGTACGAATAATCTTGACTCGTACTTCGATATCACTGCATTGGATCGATTGATTCAAAAGCATGTCATGCCACCACTAAACCCGTAACACTCTTATTTTCATATAAGTACTTAGAATGAGTGGAAAAAATATTCTAAAGGGATCTTGAAATGTAAATTACTAGCAAAATAAAGCGGTTCAAAACTGTCGCGGGAATTAGAAACGTAGGAAACCTTGAAATGGAAAAAAACGTCTCTGTTTGTTCTTAATACTTTTAATAATTTCAAACTAATAATGATAAACTAATACGATAAATTTAATAATAATTGACACCAATAATACACTTAATATACGTAAAATTACTATGCAAGCAACGTACGTTATTGTTCACTTGGTGTAAAGAAGAGAAAATTAGTATGCTCTTAGAAATATCAATAAAATTAACTGTGAAGTATTACCTCTTTGGGTTCCGAATGCCTTTACGTTAATTTACCGTATGAAATAATGGTGTTTGTAACTTCTATAATCGTAAGATCACCTGATAGATTCATATCATTATCGGCCAAAATATCATACTTGCTTAATCCGGAGATGGCTTCAGCACATGCGATTTGAAATCTTACCAGATATAATGGAATTTTGAAGAAATAGTTGTAAGGTATACACAAGATTCGATTCACAAGAATCGAACTTTTGAGTGAATGAATTAAAGAAGCTGCTTGAGATATGCTAATTTCGGCATACGCGCTTAGTATAAATACCATGCAGCGTCATTAATAAAAAAGGTTGTTAAGGTTGAAGAAAATGTTGTTAAAGTTGATAGATAAGCGATAGGGAGCTACGACATATGCAGCTCCAGTACTATCCTGCGCTAGTGCTTAGCAGGCCCAAAGTTTACGTGGCAGTACTGCTGGTTTGACTCTCTGCTGGTTTGTGAGTAATTGCAATATGTATTTCTATTGAATGTTAAAATATATTCCGTACAAGTAGTACGAATGCTTAATGCTGTAAAAGCAAATTCTATATGTGCAACGAATTCAATAAACATTGCTTCATGTATAAACTGTGTTTGTATCAAATTCATTTAGAGTGCTACTTCAAATTATATTCACCCAAGTCTGGGTAGAAATGAGCTATTTACTCTACACTGGTGCCCGAAAGTTTATATATACCCTGGTTGTTGTCGTTACATTTATAACGAACTGTGTAATGAACTATTGAAGTTAAACTGTGTACTTATATTGATAAAATTGTTGCAAGTACTTATATACTATTTGTAAATGAGTGTCGTAGAACAAAACCCTGCTGGAAATTTTCCCCGGGTAATTATGGTTCAGCATTTTGTGTCATTCGAAGCCACCTTCAATGGCGGCCCCTCAAGCCAATTCTTACAGAAAATTGAGCATTACTTTGAGCAACAATGCACCCCAGAGGGGGAGAAACTTAAAATTGCTCTAGCCGCTTTAAGAGGTAGTGCATATCAGTAGTACACGTGTATGCAAAGCAGTAATCTGATTTTTGACTATTTGTCATTCAAGCAACAGTTTCTTAGCGTTTTTCCAAAGACCTTTAATCAAAGTCAAATTGAAGGGGAAATTTATTCGCTAAGGCAACGTGAAGGTCAGTCTGCGTTAGATTTTGCTATGGAAAAGATTTCCAAGTGTGAGGAATATCTAGAAGGGATGACGGAGGCGGTAATCTTAAAAATAGTTATCCAACGTTTGATGCCAAGTGTTCAAGATTTTTTAGATAATCAAAATGTTACAAGCAAGGTTACCCTCCTTCAAGCTTTAGCTAAATATGACAATAGGCATTTCTTCGCTACCCCTGACCCTCACCCAGGTACGAGAAGTTTTATACACCCCCGCCAAAATTTTTCGCGAGTTTCAAACCAGCAGCGAAACCAGTATCGCAGGCGAAATAATAGAAGCGCACGGTGTTACAATGAAATTAGTGCACTTAAAGTAAATAATATGCAAGCACCTTAAGTGCACTGGCAAGTTGTTTCACATGATATGGTTCAACCTGTTGAAACTGTGTGGTCAAATGTATTAACTTGTCCGAGCAGTAATCATTATTTTGAGAATAGTGAAAGTCGGGGTATTTTTGTGGCTTATAATGAAAGTGAGCCTAGCTGGAATAATGCGGTAATTCCAGTACAAGTTTCTGAAAATAGTGCCGATACTAATGCTAGTGGTTTAGAAAATAAATCATCTGATACTTCTATTAATGCTATACCTGATATTTTAAATGATATTCACACATCTGTTAATGAAGGAAATTTAGTAGATTACGAAGTATGCGTTACGGAAGTTAGTGAATACTTATTAGTTGACGACAATAAAAATTCTTTAAACGATATTAGGAACTCGCTAGGTAATGATGTTATAGTTTCAAGTTTCCATCCGAATGAGGATGCTGTAGGCCAGGTTGATAATATGGTTTTAAATAAAGTACATGAAAACCAGACTGAGAATCAGGATGAAAAGTTGACACAGAGTTATAGTGTAAGTAGTTTAGCTGATGCTTCAGAAGTTATAGACGTAGTTTGCATTAAAACGCACGAGTACAAAAAGCTTAATCTTCCTAAAACTGAAGCAGTTTTAAAGAATTTAAATGATAACGATTGTGATGTCGTAAGTTTCAAAGAGACTTTTTCGTCAAAAGAGGATAAAACTAAAGTTAAGGGGGATAAAAAACGTGAAAAAGCGCCTTCAGGTTCCAGCATTAAAACTGCTAATACTGAAGTAATTAAGGCGGTAAACAGGAAGTCGTATAAGCACAAATACGAAAAGAAGAGTCAGTTTGTTGAAAAACATGAAACAAGCAGCGAAACAATTTGTAAACGTATCATAAATGGCGAGATAAAGCCAGTAACTGAATGCATAGGTGCGGCGTATAAGTTTGAAAAAATAGAATATGCATTAAAATCTAATGCCTATACTCTAAAAAGTACGGAGAAAAGTAAAGTGTGCACTACAAAACCTCCATCAAAGGATGAACGTGGCACACATAAGGTGCACAACGTTATCAAAAGGAGGAATTGCAGTTTTAAAGCTCCTTTGCATAAGTACAGGAAACGCAAGATATCAGGCACCCAGCAAGGTTGGCCTCCTCCCAAGAGACCTCCTGTCCATCGTCAAGCCGGACCAGCGCCTCAGGACCAACGACCTGCTGCACGAAGGATGCCCACACGGTCAACGAATCCATTTACTAGGACTGCGACCATCAAGAGAGGTTCCACGGAATGGACAGACTGGTGTAGGGAAGTTGCCGCTTTCATGAACAAGTCTTGTATCAATTCTCTTATTCTAACTCCCACCCTTTAATAAAACCGAACCAAATTGGTTTGAAGTTCCCCATTGTATATACTGTGTATACATTTTGAGGGGAAGGGGTGAGCCACTGAAAAAAAAAACGGCATACTGTTGTTTTATAAATTTTTGAAGGGGACATGTAGGGAATAGAAAAAAATACATACTGCATAATATAATAAGATAATAACTAATGTACTAACTTCCCAAAACATAACACGTGCATTATGAATTGGGGGGTAGAGCAGATACAAACAGTCAAGAAATGTCATGCTGTGCAATTGTGTTGACACTTTTAACTAAAATAGATATTTTAGGGCGCAGTTGGCCAGCCCAGTATCCGCAACTCTGCAAATCCACTGTTTGATGGTGTCACCTGGACCCTTCGGGGTTAGTTTTGTAAAATGGGAGTGGCGTTTTTCCCCCACACAACGTGTGGAAGGTTTTTTTTTCACTTTGCCACCCATTATGTAAAAGTCAGACCAGCACGCTTTTTCAATTAGTTAACTGAAGCCGTTCAGACCTCAGTTACCTAATTTTTTTTTCGAGGGAGGCCAGTGTAAGGTATACACAAGATTCGATTCACAAGAATCGAACTTTTGAGTGAATAAATTAAAGAAGCTGCTTGAAATATGCTAATTTCGGCATACGCGCTTAGTATAAATACCATGCAGCGTCATTAATAAAAAAGGTTGTTAAGGTTGAAGAAAAGGTTGTTAAAGTTGATAGATAAGCGATAGGGAGCTACGAGGTATGCAGCTCCAGTACTATCCTGCGCTAGTGCTTCGCAGGCCCAAAGTTTACGTGGCAGAACTGCTAGTTTGACTCTCTGCTGGTTTGTGAGTAATTGCAATATGTATTTCTATTGAATGTTAAAATATATTCCGTACAAGTAGTACGTATGCTTAATGCTGTAAAAGCAAATTCTATATGTGCAACGAATTCAATAAACATTGTTTCATGTATAAACTGTGTTTGTATCAAATTCATTTAGAATGCCACTTCAAATTATATACACCCAAGTCTGGGTAGAAGTGAGCTGATTTCTCTATATAGTTTATGGTGAAGTGTCTTGGATTGTAGGATTTGACAGCGTCAATGCTACGTGAAGAGATAAATATTTGAAGCCTGGTTAAAAGGGCTTAAGTCAAAAACAGTAATTTTTAGCTATTTGTTAGTGTTGATTAAAAAAATCTTTTGAGTTGTATAAAAGGATGGAGTATATCAGTTTTGTATACAAAAGTACATTTCTTTGTACAAAAGTCTTAAGTCGAAATTATTGTTCTGCGATTGGTATAACAGTCAATAACTTAGTATATTTAAATCACTTTTTTTGACTTAAGCCCTTTATACCGGGCTTCAAAGAAATAGCGTTGTCATTCCTCCATGGAGTTATGAATCAAAACTAGGGGTACGTAAATTTCACAAAAAAAATTATGGTACATAAAATTTCGCATTTATTCGCATATATATATATATATATATATATATATATATATATATATATATATATATATATATATATATATATATATATATATATATATATATATATATATATTTTATATATATATATATATATATATATATATATATATAATATATATATATATATATTATATATATATATATATATATATATATATATATATAAACAATAATTTTACTTGCTTGAATCGGTAAGTATCAAAATTCTTACTTAAAAGCTAACATTGTAGTAGTTTCCACATTCCCTTCCTTAAGTCTTTAGCAATATGTAATAAGCAAATTTCGAGAGTGAGATCTCTCAGTTAAAGACCGTGGATGGTCTTAGATAAGCGATTATGTTAATAAATTATTACTATTATTACTTAATTTCGCTTAAAAAGCCGTTTATCACCAAGATTTCACCGAAAAGCAGTAAAAAAATAATTTTCGCATTTATTAACTCATACTGGCAAAATTCGCATTTATTCGCATCTATTTCGTAAATACGAAAATTACGTATCCCTAATCAAAACACGTGAAACCATTGAGAAAAAGGATTCAAATGCTGAAATACTGCTCTTTTTTTTCTTAAGCTACTGTTTAGAAATAAACTCTAGATGTGTCTAGCAAAATTCAGACTTCTTTAACAGATGAAGACTGTACTTTAAAAATGATACTTTTTATCTTCAGAATTTTTCTTACAAAGTCGTAGACGTGATGGCTTTCTTTATCAGTGTACTCGGACTATATATACGATGATTTACGATTAACTATACTGCATTCAGCAAAAATTATTAATCAAATTATTTATCAGTAATATTATAAAAGATTATAAAGCGCAGTTACATTAGAACAATACAATACAATACATTACTCCGTTTTATAAAATAAAGCAATATTTGTATAGCAATAAGTTGCAAAACTCCATGTTTAATTATTAATGGAAATCTTATTGAAATTTGCGAAGTTGAACACGATAAAAATTCGAGGCATTTAATATTTAGAATTTAGAATATACGAATGAGATATAAAGTGAAAGTTCAAAGGCATTCAAACAGTGCAGCTTTTACTTAGGTTGAAATGCAATACTTTAGGAGCTCCGAGAACGGAAAGGTTTTAAATATATATTAATGGATCATATACCTAACTTCCATGAACAGCCAAAATTCATAAATTAACGAAAATAAATACTTTTCACGCACAATTAATTATTCCTGCTCTTCTGCTTCATTTTAAATCTTCGCTATTTTAAATTATTAAGTATTATAACTGTAGAATGTATTGGATATTGAAGAATATTTATTAGAATTAGAACTGTCGGGATACACTAAATATAAATGAGCATAGTTATGTATTTTTAATGAATAATGCTTTTATTCGTAGGTTAGAAAATGAAATTAATCAGAAATCCTTCAGCATTTAATGATATAAAAATCTAGTTACAGGAAACGTTAAATGTAAAAAAAAACGAATTTGATGAAAAATTAATGCGTCGTGAAAGTTTTTTACTGAGCGCTAACCAAGCAATACGGGTAAAAAGCCACCAAAGATATTTTATTTCTTTTTATCCCAGATATTTTATTGTAATAATCTATTCTTTATGCTGTAGAAATTTTCAAGCCCTTAATTTCGAATGTTTTTGGAAAAAATAAAATATTATTTTTTTTTATAATATAGTCTTTAATAACCGAATTCTCGTTACAAGCGAGATTTAGAGAATTAAGATAATAAATAAGTTTTAAAAATGCATGAAAACTTTAGGCACTTGAATGGGAAATTGAAGTAACTTGATAGCAGTTATGAATAAAAAGAAATTTTTGAAGCCGGAAAAAATTTTCTGAGGAGAACATGAGCTCTAGATAATAAATATTAAACTCTTTTCAAGAAATCGTGTTTTTTCCTAAGGGTAAGTTTTCATATGTGAAAGCATTTTAGTTTTAAATTATCTGCACCAGAAGAACTTTTATGTTTCGTAATTACAACAGAGAAATTTAAAGCACGCAAACAAGGCTAATTAAATTATTAATTTAGTTTTTCAGCGTGAGGAACTCTTTTTTAGTATGATGAAGCTTGAGTTGTAGTTCTTGCGTTCTTGTTAGAAATATTAAATTATTAGTCCAGTCAATGACTGCATTGTAGAATGAATGGAATATGCGAGAATTTTTGACTTCAGGACTTTGTTAGGAGTAGTTAGTAGGGAAACATACTGAAAGTCCTCGCCCCTGGGGGGTGAGCTAAACGGGGGAGGGGGGAGGAAAGGTCCCATTTTTTGGTTTTTCCCTTATATCTCGGAAATTGTGCACTGTAGAAAAAAATATTAAATGTAAAAATGAAAGCTAATTAAATTTTCTATAAAATTGTTAATATACATATATGTCAAATTCCCAACGATTTTCGAGATATACGTCATTGAAAATCGATAATTTTCGAAAAAATCACTTTTACCTCACTCTTTTTGTCAAACATTTGCTTCTAGTGCCTCCCATGATCGTTTCTCAGAAAAATTGTCCTAGACGAAGTTCTAGAACATTAAATTTCCTTCAATTTGATATACACTTTTGCTCTTTATCTTCAACCAATCAAAAGTTATAGCATTTCTAACATGTCTAAAATTGGCTTATAGTATTATAGTATTTCTTTATTATAGTATTATAGTATTTCTAACATGTACTCTCAATTTCGATGTTCCTCTAGAAATGAGTATGTTGAGAGCCTGTTGCGTTTAAACTGCTGTAACTTGCTATCATGATGAATAACAACACTTTAGCAATGGAAATAAGGTAATTTCAATTGAAACACAACACTTGTTTTATAATTATAGCTTTTATTATATTATTCCGAATCATATAATGAAAGTATTTACATGGACTGATAGTCAAATGAAAAAGCTGTCGATGTCGTCGTCTTCTTCCTGAATTAATATTGCGACTCCGTTGTTGCAATTCCCCTTGCAATTCGGGCATGTGACAGAGCAGTTTAACGATGCTTTTCTACAACCACACCTGCCACTGTCACATCCTTTCGTGCATCGGTAAAAAATCATCTTCAAGATTTCGTCAGGGCTCAGTATCCAACTCTGAGAGTTTCGGAACTAGTTGGTCATTCCTCCTCTCCCAACCCCAATTCGGCGCCCCATCATTAGGTTCCTCCCCTAACAACAGGTGTACTTGGTGGTACGTCCGGAATGCATGCTGCTTAACAGCTCCTTCAGTTGGAGGGATAGTTGAGAGATCAGGATTCATGTTTGCAGCTGCTTTGATAAATGATTTGTAGCGGAAGTCGTTGAGGGATTTTTCTGTGGCTGGAGCGCCATACCACGAGAGAGTACTCATGATCTCAGCTGTCTCAATGGAGTCAGGGGAAGAAGAACCGCTGGCAAATACCCCAGCTGCACGTTGTATGATTTTGGACTTCTGGTACATTTTGACAAAACCCACTTTACTCTTGCGATACGCTGCAGATGTTGTGTCACAGCCTGTGAATGCATGTAAGAATAACAAATAGGCATTGTCCTTCATTTTCAACTCCTGCTGCAACTGTTGTGAGGAATATACACTCGTCTTGACCTTTTCACTTCCAGGTTTTACCAGAAGAATGTCGCGATCAGTTGGGGATTTGGCTACCAAGAGAACAGCCAAGTCGACATCCACTCCAATAACAACAACCGAGGAATTTTGCGATTTGTTGATAGGTGTCTTCACAATATCAACATCAGCATCACCTGAAGCTTGGAGCGTATTTATCCCATTTTTCTGCAGATGCATCATCAGCAGGTTTATCAGCTGACTCTTATTATGAAAGTTGGAAAGGAAATCCTCTTGTCTGACTTTAATTTCACTTTCCAAATTGCCATTATTGTTCACACATCTCCTGAGTCGATATCGTCGACTCTGTTCAGCTGCTTTTGTGCTCTCTGATGTGTCAGTGTACCCATCAAAAACCACTGTACAACCTCTCTTATGATAATGGATCTTCAGAAATCTAACATAACCATCACAAATGGTTGATACAGTGGTCTCTTTTTGCCAAACAACTTTGTGGACTAGGAATCCCCCATCAACAACAAATTCAAAGGTAGTTAAATCAACACCCTTATCAATTTGCTTAAACAGTGTCTATAGTGCTTTCTGCACTTCCTCATTCCACTTTCGTTGAAGAATGCCAGGGGGTAGGGAGCCAGTTCATATTGCATATAATTCTTCAAATCGAGGAGCCTAGTAACTTGATTGTTTTTAAATAATTATTTAAATTAATCTTCAAGAATTATATTTTTGATAATATTAAATTTAATTTTTATTAATTGTTTTTAAATAATAATTTTGATTCATTGAATTTCATAAATGGTATTTTTAAAATTAATTTAAATGTATTAATTTTGCGTTTAAATGTTGTAAAAACGAAATAGTGAAAATAATTGTCAAGAAAATAACTAGAAATAAAAGGGTGGAAGGGTCTGGAACGGGCGGCTTGTGCCTTCAAAGAAGATAAGAACTTAATAGAAGATGGGTGGAACATTCTAGCCTGTCGGCAATTACCTTATTTACATTGCTAAAGTGTTGTTATTCATCATGATAGCAAGTTACAGCAGTTTAAACGCAACAGGCTCTCAACAAACTCATTTCTAGAGGAACATCGAAATTGAGCGTACATGTTAGAAATACTATAATACTATAATAAAGAAATACTATAATACTATAATAAAGAAATACTATAATACTATAATAAAGAAATACTATAATACTATAAGCCAATTTTAGACTAAGAAGAGGGCACGACTGTCTGGCTGAACATCTGGCCAAAATAGGGATGGTGAGTTCCAGCGTGTGCACCTTATTTGAGAATTAAAATGTGAATAAAGCTCACTTGTTTGCTCGAAACTATACTTTAACTTATTGCAGAATGATGATTTGTATGATCTCTATTGGAGGGCGAGAGAACTTATGTCCTGATCTCACGGTCTCCAATTATGGTGCTTCTGGCTTTTTAACTTTTTATCCTAGAACTTTAATGTTTTTAACTGGTTTTAAGGCCTTTTGGTCGTTTTTTTATCGTATCTTGTGGTTTCTTTTTTGTTGTGCTGTGCTTTTATATTTTTTGTATGTTATGTGAGTGGCCAGATTTGTATGGATTAAGTTACAGTTGGCCAAATGTAACGACAACAACATCTTTTGCTCAGCAGGAAATCAAACGTCAAAAAACATGGGAGCTTCAAAATTTAGTTGATTTACAAATTCTAAATATGCTTACAACACAAGGTTTCGAATATTAATTAATTTTCGCTTCTTACATAAAGTAAGAGATAGAAATTTTAAATGACTAGGGGCTTTGACCCTAGGCTCCTTACGCTCGCTCCTCTGTTATGGCTAATAGCGAGATACATAAGGGTGATTCTCGGGCAATGTAACAGCCATTTACTGTTGTCAGTCGCCCTTATGCGAAGTGGATGAAGCCCGCCTATGGGTGAAAAATTGGATCTTCTTTCATGTCCTTCTGTGAAGGAAGCGAATGAGAAGATTTTTTTGGAAGTATTTCTTTAAAATTCAATTAAAAATCGAAATTTTTAGATAGAGACTTGAAATGAGATTTATATGAATGAGGAAGCTTTCGTCTTCCAGATGATCTAAATATTTTTTTTGTAACATAATAAATCTGAGAGCATCAAACTTATATTTGTCGAAACGCATAAATTTGTTGAAAAAGTGGGTTTTAAATTTTAATAAAAATATTAGTCTGTTTTAAATTATTTTTAAACAAATGAGGTCTTGTTTGAAGGAGAAATGTCTGTAGTCTTAGATTGTAAAAAAAATCAAATTTCTACGATCCTTTTTTGGCGAGTTATCGTAATCTGAACATGAAAAAGTCAATATTTTTCCACAAAACATAAAATAAAAAACAAACTTTAAGGCCGACAAAGATGAGACATGTCTGACTTTCTTCCCCACATTGTTCTCCATCTATTGGTATCGGTCTCGACCCCATTACCCCCCAGCGGTTTCGGAGGAGATAGCGTGACAAGCTTTTGACAGCGGCCTCGACAGCAGCGGCAGTTACTTTTTTTTAGAATAGAGAGAAACTGCACAACTTCATTTTGCCGATTGATAGAAATTTAGATTTAATTTCCATTTATACGGTAAAAAGAAAATATTATGTAGCATTATTTATTATTATATGTCACTTAAAGATGTGATTAAGTTTTGCTCTACTTAGTAAATTCAAGCTGAAATTTTATTTCGCGTGGTTTGAAGGATTCCAGAGTTCAACGTCTTTCTAGAATGTGTGTTCCCAACAGGAAAGTAACTATTCTTTAGCCAGCTTTAAGGCATATAAATAAAGACATATATTCTGTTTGTTTAACTGAAAGGAAGTTTTATGAGAATTTGAATGTTTTGAACTATCGAATGGAATTATCCAACAAAAGTCATTAACTTTTTTCAGAGCGAGGAACACTGTTTTAAATCCTTAAAAGTTCTTAGTTTTGCATTTGTTTCCCATTAAATCAATTTATTTTGCCTCTTTCACTAGATGCAGTACTAAGCATGGTGATTTGATAAGATACCTTAAAGTATGTTGCTCTTGTTTTCCCTTTTTTAAAGCACAATGCATGTAGAACCCCAAGAAGTGTGTATATAAGCTAATGGAACTACAGTTTATTCAACTACTTTCTTTTAAATTAGTAGGCGAAGTTAATTGTACCCCTTTTTGGAAGTGTTTTATAGGAAATAACTTATTTACCTGGCATTGACCGGGATTTTTAGATCTCGAACAACAGCATTTCTGAAAACTTGAAAATAAAATAGTAACAAAGATTTAGTATATAAATATATTAGTTAATAGTGATTTATAATTCCCAAAATCACATTGTGTATGAATTCGTTCAGCTCTGTTAGGTGAATACGTGTATTTTCGAGCGTCCAATGTTATTATTCTAATTCTTTTGTGAAATACAACATTTTTGTTTTCCCTTAAGAGGTGAAAATGACCTAATGTTTTACCGTGCTCACTCTGGAATAAGCAACGTGTAATTAATCCCCCCGATAGCAAGTAACTTGGTGGGCTCAAATGCGTTCTTAGATGATTAGAAATATAATACCAAGTAAGCAATTTAAAGGAATGATGAGGTTGCAGTATATAATGATTACGGAATGTTAAGGGTATTTTTCTTGGGAAGGCAGGAAGGTGTGTCCGTGTTTCAAGGCATGCGATAATTTTCGAGGGGTTCGAAAGAGTAACTAAGGGATATTTGATCATTTAATGGGTTCAGGATTTCTTACGGAACCGAGAGACATAAGGGTTCCCACCTATATCCGTTGCACCCCCCTTAACTTCTAAACGGTGACAGCTTAGGCCATAAAGTTGGTGTCTAGGTATAGTAAAAAGGCTATGAGTTACTCGATGAGACAACTTACAACGCCATCTATCGTCAAATTTTTGAATTAGCGTTTTTATCTCAAAAAACGTTCGAGATACGGAAAAAAGTCAATTGCAAAGTTTTTCAGCATCATCGATTTAGTATGAAAAAACATCTAGCGCACATTAATACTTAAAACAGAATCTAGAAAATGAACATTTGTTTGGTCACGATTTCGAAAATTGTCATGTCTTAAAGAGTGGGAGAACTCTTCTATCTTCAGGATCATTTATTTATGTTGCTGAAAATGCGTTTTCCCTGTGCTACAACGCAGGCTGGTATTTTGTCCGTGAGCTGGTTCTTTAGACTCGGTGCACATAGAGTTGAACTAACCGACTCACACGGACGTAGGCGTCGTCGGTTAGTTCAACTCTATTGTACTCCTGATCGCAACTGCGGTGCCGCAACGACACCGGATCGCTCGTGTGCACCGAGCCTTAGATCTTCGCTCGCGTTTCACTACGCCATAGTGTTGAAAATGACGACCAAACAAATGTTCATTTTTTACATTCTGTTTTGAGTATTAATGTACGTAAAGTGTATTTTCTCACCAAATCGATGATGCTGAGCAATTTTGTAATTGACTTTTTTCCCGTATCTCGTACCGTTTTTAAGATAAAAACGTTAATTTCAAAATTTGCCGATAGATGGCGTTGTAAGTTGTCTCATCGAGTAGCGCATAGACATTTTTCTATAACTAGACACCAACTTTATGGCCTAAGCTGTCACCGTTTAGAAGTTAAGGGGGGGGGTGTAATGGGTATAGGTGGGTTCCCTGTATATAAGTTTAAAACAATTCATAAGTATAAGGTTTACGCAGCTATATACCCTCGACTGACTACAGCACTCTTTGGCTAAAAGAACCTGAAGGGTTTTATCGTTTGGCTATTATTAGTTGAAATTTATGATATCTTAATAATTTTATACACTTATAGATATGCTTTAACAGCATAAAATTTTCCAAGATTTCGATATATCACTCTTCATAGATTGTGTGAAGGGTGATTCCGACGTGAAAAAAATCAACCCAAACATTGATTCCGACGTGTTTTGGTATGGAGGGAAAGGGGAACTCGAAATAACCCCACATTCATTCGTGAAAGGTCACAATGCAGTTTTGGTATGAGAAATGAAATATCACTATGCAAGATTATTTAACTTCCCAGGTGTATTTTCCCCTACGGATAAGAGAGACGATATATTTTTCGAATACTAACAAAAACACATTAATTAGCATTAAGATGTCTCTGGAATGTTATATAAAGCACTCTAATTTTAGAATTCTTTCACTTAATTTCCCAGTACAACTTGCAGCGTAATAAGAAAAATGAGAAGTTAAATTATGTGCAGAGTTTTCTCTGGTGTTTCCTCTCAATTAAACGGAATCAAAAAACTATTAGAAAGCTGAAAATTGGTTTAATTTAAATCCACCACATGTGTTTGGGGAGATAGAAGGAGGAAAGTGGGAAATGCTGTTTCCACTTTATGACAAAGTTAGAACGATGTTAAAAATGAGTTCTATTTATGATTTTAGTTTGTCACGTCGTACGTGCGTGTTTGTAAAAGTTCAGAGATTTGGAAGCAAAGTTATCTTTTATAGTAGTTTACATGAAATTCCATGGACCTCTGAAAACAACTGACACATTTCACGGGGATAACTATGTAACCATCCGGCCATCGGCAAAGTGTTACGCAGAATCACTCTGATTAGTTTAACAACGAAGTTTGTATTAATGCTGCTGTATGTATATATATATATATATATATATATATATATATATATATATATATATGGATTCGCTCATCTCAATGTTAACTTATGAAGGAAATTTATTTGTACAAGGATTGCCGACTTGGATTTAAAGATTTAAAAAAATTGTACTCCGTAATAGAGAAAGAAAATTTACACCTTGGGGCATTTTTCGTTTTTTTTTAAAAAATGCAAATAATATTTTAAAATTTAAATTATTCGGGAAAAAAATTTGGTCTAGTGTGTTTTAAACGTTCTTAAATTCCTTTGGGGGACGAAATTTGAAAAATGAATCCTGTTTTACGAATTCATTTTTCAAATCCGAAATTTGAAAAATGAAGATGCAGAAAAGTTCAAGCTATCTGAAAATACCATTTTTATTACCATGTTTTTATTAATTTGCTTTCTTGTTTGTGTGTTTGTGTGTGCGCTTGTCAAGTACAAATCTTGCAATCGATTTTTAACTAACTTCCCGACTAGCTAGACATTTGAAACTTTTAGATTAGCTCAGAACATGATGACAATACATTTTTAAATACTTTTAGCCATCTGTAAGCAGAATTTAATTAATTTTCAATTATTTTCAGTTAATTTTGTTTTGCAGACTGGTGCAGCCATCTATTGGCCGGAACGGGAACGAAAAGTTATATGCAAGTTAACTTTCAATTAACTTTATTTTCTTTCAAGTTGAAGGGATAATTCATCAAAAAAAATTTTAAAAAGTATTTATTAATACATAGAATTGTCAAGTTTATATGATTCAACAGAAAATTATAAAACATGGTATATAAAAAGTTCTTTTTATCTTGTAATTATTGGATTTTCAGCATATATGTAGCTGTAAATAGTAGACAACATGGTAGACACATGTTGTCAATAAGTTATCATTTAGGTGCGCGAATCCAGGTTTAGTACACAGCAGCCTTAAGTAAATACGTACTTAAATAATTGGATCTCCCCCTCCCTTCCCTTATCCCAATGCAGCTGAAAATTTACAGGTAAAAAGATAATATGATTTCGAGTTCGACTAAGCCTACTTCCGTGCATGGGTAAAAGGACTGTCAAGAATAAGAAATCCCAACATCGCCAGAACATAGCTGCTGTGACTGAGCACTGGTCTCGAGGTTAGGAGACCCAGATTCGATCCGTGGTCAACCAGAGCAGACTGTCATAACCATAATTAAGAGATCATTAACTAAAGGTGTAAAACCGTTTTATGCCGATATGATTTTTACACCCATATGATAACGTTTGGTTCCTTATATTGTTTATGCAGTATCTTCATAAGTCATGTTATATTGGGAAAGATCGATATTATATAAGTCATGTTATATTGAGAAAATAAACAGTCGATAATATTGGAACTATGAAAAGTCCTACATGCCATTGTTATAAATTTTAACCTAGGAAATCTTCTTTTGCTTGCATTAAAACATAACAAGTAATAATATATACTTCAATAATTACGAGATAAAATGAACTTTTTATATACCATGTTTTTAAATTTTCTGTTGAATCATATAACTTGACAATTCTATGTATTAATAAATACTTTTTAAAAATTTTTTTGATGAATTATCCCTTGAACTTGAAAGAAAACGAAGTTAACTGGAAGTTAACTTGCGTTTAACTTTTCGTTCCCGTCCCGGCCGACAGATGGCTGCACCAGTCTACAAAACAAAGTTAACTGAAAATAATAAAAACATGGTAAAAAATCTGCTTAAAGATGGCTAAAAGTATTAAAAAATGCATTGTCATCGTGTTCTGAGCTATTCTGAAAGTTTCAAATGTCTAGCTAGTCGGGAAGTTAGTTAAAAATCTATTGCAAGATTTGTACCGGACAAACAAACACACACACACACGCACACACACACACACAAACAAATAAACAAGAAAGCGAGTTAATAAAATCATAGTAATAAATAGCTTCTTTCGATAAAATGGACGAATTTGCTCTACCGTAAGGTATTTACATCGAATTTGGCAGTTTATGCTTTGCATACGAAATGAGTTTAGAGCTCGTGAGTTAAAATCGCGCCTAGAATGTACTTGTCAGAAAAATCTGTCAGTGTATTTCTTTTCCTACTATCCGTATTAATAGGCTATCATATAAGTCAGTTATTTCAGGGACACTGATGAAACTTCTGATAACAATGTTGTACGTATATATAAATCAATCCCTCACAGCAATTATATCAATACTGCAAAAATTTTTTCTTCAAAAATCTACAAATATGACGTTGAGATTTGACTTGCAAATTGATAATGAGACCCGCGGTAGCCTGATGGTACCGCGTTGGACTTCGGGCTGAGGGAGCTCAGTTTGAATTCTGTCGAGCACCACTGAATGTCTTCATGTCTGCGCCAAGTATGGGCACATTAAATCCATAAACCGGAAAGTTCTTCCATGTGGTCAAAGGGAAGGAGAAAGGTACGAGTCCTCAAGATATCGACCCATGGGTGCTCAATCAAAATTGAGATGGCACGCGAGAGCAGTGTTGACCTACCTATATAGTGTTCCCAGATAAATAATAGTCGACAAAATCTCACGGGTAATAACGCGAATGCCCCTGGAAAAGTGCCTCTTGCATTAGCATCAACATTCATATTTATTTTAAAAAAAGGATTTTCAATATAGGTTTTGAGGTTTTTGAAGGTATTAGACACAGTTTAAGTCAATTAGTAGAGAACAGGTTTTACCTGTCAAAAATTATGTTGCAAAGTAATATTCAGGCAAATGAAGAAAATTTTAATAGCAAAATTTTTTTACATGTTCTGAAACACTTTGCAGCATTAACATTTTGAAATAGTATATTATTCTTTTCAAAAAATAACTATACCTGTACTTCTCTCATTTTTAAAAATTTTAACGATTCTCTTTATTCTACAAAGCCTAAAGAGTTGTACTTCGAATGAACTAAAAGGATATGTCCAATTACGTAACGGAATAAAGTTTAAGCTTTATTTTTAAATGACTGTAAAATGCCTTTCACTAGTGTTTGTTTTGCACGAATTAAGCACTTTACTTTGGGGAACTTAAGACTACAAAAGGACAAATTCAGATTACTTTGTTGAAATAATTAAATATTAAGTAAGGGAAAAGTTAATTTCCTTAGAATAAAGCACACTTTCAAATTTAAACAGATACTAAAAGCTAGTTTAATTTAAAAGTGAACAGGGAAAATATATTACAATTGTTAAATTACATAGAAATCTGAGTTTTAAAGCTAACGGATGATTGTAACTATTATACAAATATTTAATTGAACTAATTTTTCTTATATATATATATATATATATATATACAGGGGAATCTCGATCTATGGATTTCAAGGGATCGATTGAAATGAACGATAAATGCGGGAAAACGATAGATGCGGAAACATAACAAAGCAATATGATCTTTGGCACTGGATAAAATGAACGACACATACGGAAAAACGATGGATCCGAAATCGATCGATCGAGATTCCTCTGTATATATATATATATATATATATATATATATGTATGTATGTATAACACTGAGCGGCCACTGTATTATGGCCACCTGACAGTTTTATGCAAATGAGCTATAGTGTCACAGTGTTGCCGCTAAAGGACGAGATAGCTTTAAACAGGGAATGCAGGACAAGTGAACCATCAATTGCACTGTGTTGCTTGCGAAGATATGGGTAAAAAACTTGATTTAACTGAGTTTGAACGCGGGATGATTGTAGGCTCTCGAAGCCTCGAAACAAGTATCAGCAAAACGCCTGCACTTGTGACGCAGTTCGAGAGCAGCAGTTAATGTTTACAGAGAGTGGACTACAAAGCAGAAAACCGGGTCTCAACGTCAGGCCTGTGGTTGTCACAGGCTACTGAACGCTCGATCTGATGGTGCATATGCATTCATGCAGAGTTCTCTGCATGGAGACCCCCCCAATCCTGTCATCACATTAGTCACGGTAACCCTACACGCCATGTCCCCCGCCCCCATTGACACTATTTGACCCCCGGGACCCCGGGATCTTTGATGCTCTGTAGCAGGACCGAAAGAGGAGGCGATCCACGCATATAAAGAGTACGCAGTGAACATAAATCACTGGCTTCCCCAAGGCAGAGCAGAGCAGAGTACATGAATGCAAACGCGGCATTAAAGGAGACTTGCCAGAGTTTTCCACTCCAACAGAAGAGCAACAGTATGTCAAATAGCGCGGAATCTTAATCAAGGAGCAACTTCGAACGTCTCTGAAAGAACTGTTCATCACACATTATAGGCTATGGAAGCCGACGACCTGTTAGAAAGCCTCTACTGTCTGCTTTGAACAAGAGCAGACGTCTCCAGTTCACAAAGGAGCACAAGGATTGGACAGTAGATGACTGGAAAAGGGTCACGTGGTCCCATGAATCGCGTTTTCATTTATACCATGCAGACGACAGTTGTGCGAATATGGAGAAAACAGCACGAAAGCATGGATTCCAACTTCATTGCCACAACACTTCAAGCTGGTGGAGGAAATATTATGGTTTGAGGGATGTTTCCTTGGCATTGTATGGGTCCTTTGATTCGGTGAAACAACGTCTGAATGCCGAAGAGTATTTAAGTGTTATCACAGATCAAGTACATCCTGCTTTGTTAATGGTGTACTCTTTCGGGGATGGATACGTACAGCAGAACAATGCTCCTTGTCATAAAGCTGCATTGTTCTCAGATGGTTCGAAGAGCACGACGGAGAATTTACCTTGCTTCGTTGGCTTGCAAAATCGCTAGATCTCAATCCAATTGAGGATTTGTGGGATGAGATCGAGCGGGGCATCAGACAGCTTGATCCAGTACCATCAAATCTTAAGGAATTGGACAGTGCAGTTCATCGGATATGGTCTCAAATTCCTCATACCAACTACCAACATCTCATAATCTACATGCCAAGAAGAATTCATGTAGTACTAAGGGCAAAAGGTGGTGCAACACTGTATTGAGGGTGTGGTCATAATAGTTTGGCCACTCAGTATATATATATATATATATATATATATATATATATATATATATATATATATATATATATAACTCCGCAAAGATTTTGATGAATGTTAAGTGTGATCTGTTAATGATATTAAAACGTATATTTTCAAAAGCAAGTGAGGATTAAAATATTAATATTTGAATAATGGGCTGCATAGTGACAAGTTTCAGTTAACATAACCAGACTTTTCTTCAACTTTTCCTAAATTTCATTTTCTATGGCTTTTCGATTTTTTTTCCTCTTATTTTTATTGATAGTTGATTTTTTTTTTCATTTGTTAATTTCTTAGTTATAAACTCTTAAATGGGCTTTCCTTTTCATTAATGATTTCAAGAGTGTCCGATTAATAATTTTTGACAATAAAAAATTTTCGCTTGTTTTCCTTCAATAGTTTTCATATCTGAATTTATAACTCTTTAACTGCTAGTTTTGGAGGTATCAGAATCTTGGGGGAACCAGAGTTAGCTCGTGAAAGCAAGCAAGTTTGCTATCTCTTGGAATCGACTTTCAGCTGCAGTTTCCGGTTAGTTTAGCCCTCTTGATGCAAAATATAACCGTAGAATTTTAAACTAAACAACTCAATTCCTTATCCTGCTCTTTCCAGGGTATTTGGCTTCATTCAGTTTTTTCATCCATATTTTAAAATTTTTTAATTGTTTATTTCATCATTAGGTATTTCGGAAAAAATGGAAGCATGTATTAGTTGAAAGTGGTAAGACAAAGGCCATTGAAAAATTAACAGAAAAACTATTTAAATTTTTGATCCTCACACACATGCATCGACGCATACATCCATATACTTGCAAATATGCGCATATACAGCAAAATATTTCTACAACATTAGCCAGAATAACAAAAAAAATTATCTGAAAAAACCTTTTACAAAGGGCCCTGAAAATATACTCTTATTTAAAAGAAAATGACTTTAAATACAATGATGTTCTTTCCAATGTATTCCTTACTATAAATATCTTACGTATAGGGAATTCCCGATGTTTTGCTATACGTTTGACTTCGGGATAGCGATTAAAAAAAAAGAATGAAAAATATCAAAAGACAATGATATGTGTTTGGTCATTCTCTGACCGTTGCATTTAAGTAGTGATGGCCAACCTTTTTAGTGCATATGCCAAATCAAAACAGTATGAAAAATCAACTTTCCACAATGAAAATGTAATATGAAAATGTAGTAGTGTAGAGTGTTGTAAGTATACACTCATACAGTATATTTTCATTGACACGTGATATAAAATTTTATTGTATTCAAACAAAAAATTACTTATTCAATTGAAAACAATTTTTTATTAAAAATTAAAAAATCAACTTGATTTTTGTATTATATATATATTTTTAATCAATTTTTCAAGTCCTGGTTGTAAATCAGCAGTTCCCAGAAGTGGTAGATTGGTAAGATATTTATCAGTACTTAGCTGGTTCCGCAACTTGCTTTTAAATACATTTAATGTTGAGAAACTTTGCTCCCTCTTATAAGTTGTGTTAAAACAACTAAATATATCTTTGAGCAAATTTTCTTAATTTTGGAAACTGCGAAACTGGAAAATACTGCCAAAATGAAATTTAATCAATTTTGTTGGATTTAGTCTTCATATATTTATTTATTTATAACTTGAATTTATTTTCACGTCCACCACTTCCATTTATACATTTGGATCAATAAAATCTAACTCTCTATCTGGATAGCTAAAAGGATTCGAAAATAATGTAATATTAAATTTTTCATCTCCGAAATCAGAAAAGCTTCTTTCAAATTCACTTTTCAAACTACCATTTTTTTTCTTTTAATGTGTCATAGTTGATATTATCCATTTTATCGTCACTGGAATCTTCATAAGATCCAATTTCATAATTTTTCCATTCTATTTTCTGCAACGTTAAGTCCCTGATCCACGTAATTATAGCATTTTTTCAAATTTGAAAAATGATCCATATTTTTAATCGCTTAATTTTCTTGAAAAAGTGTTAGTTTTATTTTAAAGGCTTCGATTGTATTTACCAAACTTATAAATAATATTTCTTTTTCCTGAAGTTGCAATTTTAACATATTCAAATGATTAGTGATATCAATTAAAAAAGAAAAATCATTCATCCTTGTCCGTTCGTAATTGAAAGCCTTCACAGAAAATTATATTTTTCTCTTGAAGAAATTTCATAATAACATGTCTTAACTTTGAAAATATTTCTAATGCCTTTCCTTTAGATAGCTAACGTTTTTCGCAATGAAGTAATAATTCCCCTCTCTCCTATAGTTCTTCTATAAAATTACGAGGTGACTATATAAATGCCTAGCTTCAACATGAATAAACTAAGTTCATTTCAGTAATTTTCGATGCAAAAACGTTCCTAAAAAAACACAACCAGAGTGCTTTCCGACCATTGCCGGTGTTCCATCCAGGCCCTGATTTTCCATTAGGCCCAGTAGGCCCGGGCCAAGGGGCCCACGAATGTTGAGGGGTCCCCCCAAATTTTTATTTTAAAAGAAAAAATTCCCAATTCAATTTTTTTTATTTTACTTTTTTTAATAGCAATTTTTTTTATATATCCTTACATATTTGATTGGTAGGTTCGTCATATGTATAGATATATGTATAGATAATCATATGTATGTTATAGTGTATATAAGGAATTAATAAGGTTTTCTGGTTGCCCTGTATTGGTGTTTTAATGATGGAGTTAATATGTTGTATTGCTTTTTGTTATGTGATAATGTTCTAGGCTTCTACGCTTCAAATAGCCAATTCTTGGTAAAATGGTACTTTCACAATGATTCATGATTATTTTTTTTGTGCGTCAATTTTGGAAATTTTACGCTCACATCAGTGTGAGGGGGCGCTCCCATCCCAAGTTGTGCCTATAGTCAAGAATTTTCTAAATCGGGCCCAGGTTCCATCTGTGCAGATTCTCTTTGAATTATCCCATTTTAAATTCAGTTTGGAGCCTGTGGGTTTTAGGTTTTCAAATATATCACTGCCTTTTGTTGTTGATTCCATTTGTTTTAGACATAAAACTTCATCCATTTTATCAAAATCATTATTCACACTTTCATAGAAAATCACCAAATGGATCTTATTAGTATTATCGTTACTTTCATCGATGGTAATTGAAAACAAAATGCATTTTTTCGCATTATACTTAATTTGCTATGCAACATTTTCAGCCATTTCATTTGTTTTTCTCATAACAATATGTCGTGACAGTGATACTTGATTAATTTGTTCTGTAATTTTTGGATATTCTGGGTTTTTTGCTTCTATTAAGAAACTTTCTTTAAGAATTGCTTTTCCTTCGAAGTACAATCTTTTTTTTTGCTAGAAGTAAAGATATTTCATAAGAATCAAGCATCATTTTTTTATCTTCTTCTAGCATTTGAAAAAAAAAATTTGCATGCTATTTATGGAAAACATCTTTTATTAAATAAAGTCAGTATGTAACTTAGAACCGAGTGGGTAACCATTGTAAAGTTTTTATGATTTTGCGTAAAATGTCTTTTTAAAGTAAATTTCTTATCTGCAGCTTCTATAACATTACAAATAAGACACAAAAGATTTCGACTTCCTACCTGCGATAGTGAAAAAATACTCCTCGTCATTCTTTATTAAATTCTTGAAAACTAATATCCTTTTTGTACAAACAACTTTAATCAAAGTTTTTAGTTTTGTTGTATTCATGGCTATGGGTAAAAATATTAGATTTATAAAATATGATCTAATAAATTTAAATAAGAATAGCTTACTTTACATGTACATACATTAAAATTTCAAAATATAAAAAAAATACTGGAAATGTAATCTAATAATTAAGAAGTGTATGTACAGCACAGCAACACATTTTTAAAATTGATTTTAAAAGGGAAGAAGTTCTTTAACATTATTTGAAACACAGAAGTAAATATTTAAAGTTGTTTTTAAATATATTAAACAAAAAGAAATGCTAAAATAATACAGTTACAAAGCATAGAGGGAACCAATATTTAATTTTTTTTATGTTCTATGAATATGCAGATGGGAATCTTTATTGGTTCTAGACTTTTAGAAATTTATTTTTATTTAGCTTTAAAGTGAGTTAGAAAGGATTGATTTTACAATGAGTTAATAACTGTTGCGTGTGTAACTCAAATTGTTTGAGAACAATTTAGAGAACCCGCAAATATAAAGCTTACATTGAAAAAAATTTTAGATTTCAGGAAATATTCAGGACTTATGATATTTTTTCGCATATCGAAAATGAAAGGTGTGCCAATTGAGGGTAGCTTGCATGCCACAAATGGCACGGATGGCACACATTGTCCACCACTTACCTTAAGTAACACATCTTTACATAATCCCTTTGGATCTTACACACCCATAGATAAGAGAAGATAAGGTTCCAAATCTTTATTTAACCTTTTCCTTACGGGGTGGGATAGCATGTATCCCAAGAATACGTGCCCAAGAATGAATATATATATATATATATATATATATATATATATATATATATATATATATATATACACACATATATATATATATATGCACATATATATATACATATATATACATATATACTTATATATACATATACATATACATATACATATATATATATATATATATATATATACACACACACACACACACACACATATATATATAAATATATATATATATATATATATACACTCATGGACAAAAAAATTAGCGCACCAAGAAATAAT